>JANHGB010043811.1:0-30350 GCA_026283785.1 Coracopsis vasa | reverse complement strand
TGTTTCTCATCTCTGGCCCTTCCACATAGTGCTGTAGCTTGCTAGATGATATGAACCATTATTAAAAGTAAAGAAATCACGTGCTGCTGCAAATCCCTGCTGGCCAAGTGCTCCAGGGATGTCCCAGTCTAGGCTGGGAGCAGATGCTCCCAGAGATGAGAGGGTGCCTCAGATCCCTCTGCAAGCAGCCCTTTTATAGTAGGTTCATTATATTTATTTTCTTTAAGTAAAGAGTTGGGCATCCAACTGTAGAATTGGAAAACAGAAGAAAACAGAAACTGTATAGGAGAAAACAACCCGGAAAACAACCCAAGTTTCCAACAATACTTGAGATTTTACCCTGTGTCCCCACAACACCAATTTCACACTGTGGCCCCATGGTGTGCGACAGAGAACTCTGCCTGCGGGCTCCTCACTTCCATTTGTATTTGGAATTCAGTTGCTTCTTCAGGGTTGTTGCCATGTTTCAAACACATCTTTGTCACCTGCTTCAGGTTCTCTTTTCCTCATCAAGCTTCTCTTTTCCATATCGGCATCTGCAAGATGTTGAAGACACTTCTGGGCATACATGAGTACTCCTTTCATTACCAAAGGGGGATCCTGAGGGCTTCGGAGCTGCAGGCATAAACTGGAGAGGTTTAGGCTGGAGATTAGGAAGCATTTCTTTACTGAGAGGTTGGTCAAACACTGGAACGGAGTGCCTAGGGAGGTGGTCAGTGCCCAGGCCTATCGCTGTTTAAGAAACATTTGGACGATAACATGCTATAGCTTGTATTCAGTCCTGAAGTGGTAAGGCAGTTGGACTGGATGATCATTGTAGGTCATTTTCAATTGGAAATATTATATTGTATCATATCATATCTTATCCATCCATCCATTATGGCACATTATGAAGCTAGATGCCCCAAGAGCATCATGTAGTGGTTTAACCCTCCTTGGAAAACATGACTTGCAACAGGCTTGTTACTGAAAGCACAGCCTGCCACTGTGCATGACCTGCTGTGGATGGTGTTATGGAAGAGCATTATTTACACAACCTTTTCCCCATCTCTCAATTCAAGCTCCATTGTGGTGTTTCCAAATAGTGTACATATAATATCAGTATCAGTTACTAACTTGGCACACGATTGCCTCAGGTTTCCCATTTGGAGGAATGTAGGGCATTCTGCCACCACCCATTTAAAACCTTTGGGATACAGAGTCCTCTGCAGGCCCATTCTTTCGGGGTCTCTGAGAGGATTACACAATTATTATGGCACATAATATGGGCCACATTTTCAATCTTTTTTCTGCTTTAGTGCAGTAAATCCTGGAAACACATTTTCGTTAACACTTCATTGAGTCTTCCTGACATTTTCTTTAGTGCAATGTAATTATTACAGCTGCATGTGTTCGTTTGATATTCATCCTTTCACATGGCTGTTCTACACCTTAATGTTCATCTGCATGCAGTTGCCGTCATCTTATGAGTGGGTATATGTTGCTGGCAACAGCAGCTTGGTACATCCAGTTGTTCACAGGCTTTCAGAACATGAAGCCTGAAAGCACTTTAAGATACACTTGGAAAGCTGAATGGGTTCCTCTATTTCCAGCCTCTGAAGCAAGGCAGGATGGTTTGTAATTCTTTATGAATAAGCTGGGAGCAAACAAGCAATTAGCAAGATGCCAACGTGTGTGTGGAAACCTGGTGCTAAGCAGGCTGTGCTGGGGCAGACCATGGTGCTGGGTCTAATGGTGAGGAAAGACCCTTAGGGGTGAAGGCAGCTAGACCTGGCATTGGGCTGAAACCCCTCAGAGCAGTTGTACTACAAGAGACAACAGAAACTCTTACAAAGTGCATCTTCTACATGTCACCAAATGTAAACCTAAAGCAGCCAAACCAGGTGAAACGGGAGTTGAGGGTATTCCACCTCCACCGAATCTGGCCCATAAATGAATACTGGGTGATGGAGACCAGGGATACAGATCACTCGGCTAAGTGGTGTGCTTGATAGGATGCTTCCCACAGACTGCTTTCTGCAGGTGTGCAGATATTCCCTTGGCTTATCTGAAACTGAGAAAAGCTTTGGAAAAATAAATGGCTCCTCTTCATAGTACCTGAGCTGGCTTGTCTTGAGCGAGCATTTGAACAGCAGCTTCAGTGCTGCTGGTGGCCTTGCTGAAGGCAGAGGGCATGGATTCGATGTTGCCATCGCTGGGCATTTCACCTATGTGAAAAAACAGTATGGAAAACATCCCAGGTTTTATGTCTCTTCTCCTAACAGAGGTGATGAGCTCAAAGAGGAAGAAGGGTGGCACAGAAATGTCTTCAAACCCCAGAAAACAGTGGGTAGCTGACCCCACAAAATCAACGTAATCAATGACTGGCCACCAAAATAAAAGTGCCCACGTCTCCTGCATCTTTCAGGTTTGTACCCTTCATGTTTGCATAGGAAAGCTTCGAAACATCACTGAAATAAACCCTGAGAGTCAGAAACCATGTGGCAGCCCTAGTCCCAAAACCCCTCTTTTTTTAGCTAGTCTTATGGTGGTTTGAATGTCTGACTCGTGGGTTTGTGTGTGTGTCTGGGATTGGCAGTGCTCCGATGGACACAATGTAAAAGCAGCCCACACGGAACTGGTTAGACTGTTTTTCTGCAGGAAACATTTGTGGTAAAAGCCATACCATAAATCACCCAGTAATTGGTTTTCAAGTGAAATTTGAATGCTGAATTTTCCAATCCAAACTCCAGGCACAATTTTCTATCACTTAAAGTTTCTTCATAAACTGAGAACATCCTTCTGAAAACCAGATAAACCCATAACATGTTGCAGCATATTTTGGTTTAAAGGTAAAAAACCAACTTGCTTCGTGCTGATCTTGGGGAAATATGGGAAATTATCAGGGGAATCTGGAAACTTACTTTCCAATGATTTTTTAAAATGGAGTATTTGTTATTGAAGATTCTCACTTAAATTCACTGTCTTCACCTTTTTTTGCAGCTAAGTGATGGAAAAGTTTTGCAGAGGCATAGAATCATGGAATAAAAAGCAGTGAAAGAGACAGGTCTCTCTGAAGAGAATGGGAGCAAGGTAAGAACCCCCAGGAGAACAAGGAGCAGCACCTACTGCCCCAAACACAGGTGTAATGAGCTTGCTGTACCTTTGTTCTCGAGCTGTCAGTGTGCACAGCCTTTCATGGAGCATCCTTAGAAGCTGGACCATCGCTCCAGTCCCACCTGCACTGGGCACAGCTGAAGCCACCTCTGCACAACCAAGGATACATTTCACTTGTAGTTTCTTCCATGAGCTGCCACTGTTGCTATGATAATTCTTCTGTAGCTTATTAATAAGGGAAGAGTAACAGTTAATTCAGGGAAAATGAAACCATAAAATATTTATGGCTGACTTCTGTTTTGTTATTGCTAGTTTTCTTTTTTTTTATTCCCCTTTATAAGCCCAGCTTGTGAAAGGACAGATTGGATTTCTGTTCCAGGACTGCTCTATGTAATTAATTCATAGTCATAAAACAAAACAACAGAAAAATCCAACCCTCAAAGAGAGAACAACACAGAGGATCAGCTGAAGCCAGACTTATACGCTGGTTTTCATTACGTAACCATAAAAAGCACCGACTGAAAGGGTTTATTGATCACCAAATAATGAAGGAACAAGACTAAGCTTCCAAAAACGCAGCCCCCAATCTATATGGACTGATAGACATAATTGATTCCTTTCAGCGTGGAGGTGTTAACGCAGGAAAAGATTAGGTTATCTGGGAAGAGCAGCCTGAATGTTTAGATTGCTATTCAATAAGGGCTTTGTATGGCACCAGCACTTTGAGGGGGCTGTTTCATATTTTCAGTCTTATCAGTCAACAGCTGTGCATAATCCACCACGGGTGGATCAATACCAGCCAAAGGTATTGCTTTACAGGGTGGTAATTCCTCAGAAAAGAGAGCATGCATTTAGGCTTCTCTGATAGCATTGATGCCAGTGGGCAAGTTAAAAGCTGGTAATTATCCCTCCCTCCAACATTGATTATTTAGAATTTCCCATGGATTGACAACATGTGGTGCATAGAACATGTGGAAGTGAGCGGCAGAGGAATGGGCACCTGGCATGGTCCCCTTATGTCTGACGTGCCCCATTGCAACCAAAGCAACCTCTAATGTACATCATGCATGTGATGGAATATATCTCCTATGAGGAAAGGCTGAGAGAGCTGGGGAGAGACTCCAGGAGAACTTACTGTATCCCTTTAGTTCTTCACAGGGGCCTACAAGTAAGATGGGGAAAGACTTTTTAGCAGGGCCTGTTGCGATACGACGAGGGGAGATGGTTTTATACTAAAAGAAGGGAGATTCAGGCTGGATGTGAGATAAAAATTCTGCACAATGAGGGAGGATGGTAAAACACTGGCACAGGTTGTCCAGAGAGAAGGTGGATGCACCATCCCTGGAGACATTCAAGGCCAAGCTGGATGTGGTTCTGGGTAACCTGATCTAGTTCAAGATATCCCTGCTCATTGCAGGGGGGGTTGGACTAGTTGAGATTTGAAAGTCCTTTCCAACCCAAACCGTTCTATCATTCTATCAATCACATCAGAGACCCACAGTTGGAGGGGGACTCTTCATCAGGGACTGTAGTGATAGGACAAGGGGTAATACATTCAAACTTAAACAGGAGAGATTTAGGCTAGATATAAGGAAGAAATTCTTTACTGTGAGAGTGGTGAGGCACTGGAGCAGGCTGCTCAAAGAGGCTGTGAATATTCCAACCCCAGCAGTGTTCAAGGCCAGGTTGAACAACCTGGTCTAGTGGAAGCTGTCCCTGCCCATGGCAGGGGGCTGGAACTGGATGATATTAAGATCTTTTCCAACCCAAACCACTCTGTGATTCTATGATTCTGTTGTGTCACAGGTCCTCATGCTGGTGGAAGAAATGTCACACCACACATCACAACACCCAGCACCAAAGTGTTTCTGTGGCATGATCTGATCTGCATCCTCTATGCTCTCTGCCTTCAGACTGGCATGGCGGGGTCTAATGGAGGAGATGGTCTTGATGCTTGACATCTCTTGCATGAGTGTTTTCATGGGCCAGGAGCACTGCTGCCATAGTTTTGTCATCTGCTCACTGGTGCCATGAAGCGATTCAACCCTGAAAAGGGCGAGATGTCAACCTTGCTGCGGGACAGAGGAGCGGAAAGCAGCACTATTTGCGTGCTGACTCTGAACCAGCTGTGTCTGAACTCCTTTCTCTGTGGCCATCAATACAAGTGAAAGCCCTGAAATGAATTTTGAACACTCTACAAACCCTCACTCCAGCCATCTCTGCCAGTATCCTGGATCCCCCTCCCAAGCAGTCAGCGCACCATGAGCTGCAATGGATGATACTTTGTGGCTGTGACAGAGGTAAAATATTCACTTGTATTGATCCACCCATCAATTTATAGGCTTGTGTCAAATATTCATGTGTTCATTCCCACCTATGAGGAATCGTGTCATCCACAGGCTCACACAGGTGCTGTATTGTAAAGCATCAAGTTCACTGCTAAATTATAGATATCGTGTACTAAAGAGGAATCACATGTGAATGCATGTGTTTATTTTACACCATGAGGTTCTATTCGTAAGAACTGTGGGGTTTCCTCCCCCTGTTTATATAGGAAAAGGAGGCAGCTTCCAAATGAAAATCTCCTTTTCAGCAGTGACCATAAAACATAATGAAAGAACAGCAAAGCCAGAGCTTAAAGTTTTCAGACTGGGGATCCAGATTGCATCAGAGCAAGAGCACCCAACTTCAGTGAGCTGGCAAGGCAAGGGCATCAAAAACACTGATGCCAAGCAAATGCCACAGCGCTGCCCAGAAAAACCTGGGGACAGAATTATACGGTCTGGAGAGAGCTGAGCTGTGCTGCCTGAGAGGAGACGGTCTAGAAATCCAAGATGGAATGATTCTGGCTCTTTGCTCCCAGCCAGGGGCAAGACAGCGCCGAAAGCCCTGGCCATCAGCCAGCACTGATGGAGTAATGAGAGGAAAGCCTGGCTGTGCTGTGCTCCTGCTTCCAGCCCTGAACAGGGATCCCTCCTGGCAACCCTCTTCTCATCCATCAGCTGGTATGGAATCTTTTGCATCCTAAATCAGCTCTTCGGGGGAGCTGGGCCTTTTGGAAAGTAGGGAAAGGAGGGCATCCCTGGTAGGATGTCAGGTGAGGGTTTATGGTAATAACTCGTTGGCACGGTGCACTTTTCATCCAGTTTTTAGCAATGTTATTCTGCAAGCTGCTTGGTTTAATTAAAGCTCCCCAGCATGGGCTTCTCCCTGCATGTACTAAATGCTGCCTTTAGGTCTTTCAGTGAGCTAACTATTAATTTCTGGAAGTTAATCTGCATGTCTGCCTGCTCTTTTGCCTCAGGGGATGTGAGGTTTCTGTGCTCTCTGTTGTCCCGTCAGCCACTCAGTATTCCTCTGTGGATGGACATGGCATCGTCAAACCTTCATCTGTTACTTGATGCCTGAGGGCTGCACCCAGCTTTGCCCAGAGGTGCTGCTGGGGAAGCTACAGCCAAGTTTTCCCACAGAAAGAAGAGATTTTAATGTGCAAATCTCCTTCTAAAGAGTCATGAAGTGGCCGAACAAACACCCAAACAATAATTTGGTTTGTCTACCCGTTGTTTTAAAAAGCAAACACATGAAGGAAAAGCCTTGCCCTGGTTATGTACATCTATTTACAGATTTAATACAGCCAGCAAAGCGAGAAAGTGTCTGCCTCGAAGTCAGAACCAGCCTGTTTGCTTCTCCCCACCTCTTGTTTCTGAAGTTTTCCTCATATCCATATTTATAAGTCCCACTGAAGAAGAACAGAGCTGTCTCCTTCTGTCATCGGAATGCCAGAAAGAGCCTTTAGCTCCTCAAAAACTAATAACCAATATGCTGGGACTGTTTCTCTTCCCATCCTTCCTCAACAGCACATTAAACAGATGTCACAGCCTGCACCAGCGAGACACACGTGGATAAGCAATGACTGTCTGGAGTTTAACAGAACTGAGGGAGAAGGGAAAAGGAATGTGTGGAGGAGCTAGACAAGATCTGATTGCTGGGATCTGGTGGGGATGCCTGCCCTCTCAGCAGCAAAATGAAGCACAGCCTCAGAGGCACTGGATTCATTTCTGCTCACTGACAGTTACATGCCCGCGGGAGCAGCTGTAATGCAGTAATATCTGCACATCTCTCGAGGAAGCATTGGGTATGGACACGTCTGCAGGCTCTCCACTACTGCATTTCCCTTACAGCAGCATTGTCCTCAGACTTCTGCTCAAAGCCCACTGTGGCTTTGTTTCATGTTGTGTATGTGAGCAGAAGAAGGAGCCAAGATGATCTAAAAATACACCAGGTGAGGGCCCTATGCTCAGTGCTGCTCCTACTGCAGTGCAGGGTCTTGAATTCAATCTGTGAAGCAAGCTGGATTATGGCTTCCCTGATGCCAGAGGAATTCACCTTCCCTAGACCTAAATCCAGGGTAGGAGGGATGACAATAGCTTGTTGAATTGCAGTAGCAGTGGTGCTGGGTGAGCGCTTCTTCTGTGAAATTGGTATGTATGGATCATGTTCAAAACTCAGCAAAGACCTCAACTCCCCCAGTCTTCACCCAGAGGGTCTCAAAGCAACAAGTCTGACAAGAGGAGATGATTAGTGAATGAATGAGTGTATAATCAGAGTGAACCCTTAGCTAGAAAGCACATAGAGGTATTGATTAGGGGTTCATAGTTTGATTCGAGGTGTCATGATTGTGATCTGATTGAGAGTTCGGGGATAAGATGTATTTTTGGCCAAGAGAAGAAGTCTTTCTTAAAAGACAATCATTCTGCTTGAGCCCATATGAGAATATGGATTTGATGTAATGAAACTATAATATAGCAGATCTAATCTAATCTATAAGTGCATTGCATTTAGTACTTACTATTTCTGGGACATCTGTTCATGAACTCAATCTCATCTTGAGAAAGCCAGAGGTTGCAGCTGTGACACTGGACTAATAGTGTTAAGGCTGTTGTCCTGATGAGATATCAGACCAAACACTTTCAAGCTGCTTCAGGTGACCAGGCCATAGCAGTGCCCTAGAAGGCAAAAATAATGTACTGCTGTGGTTGCACACTTGACAAGGGAAGGCTTCCCTGCCTGCAGTGAGCTCCTGGTGCCTACCTGAAACCACTCATCGTGCTGCTTGGTGGACTCTTTCTGTTTAAGGACTTCAGCATTCATGTAGGGTTTCACCAAAGGGTTTCATCAGTAAAGCAAGGGGTTGCTAGAGCTGTCTCCTCCTTCAGCTATAGCATTTTGCTCTTGTGTCAGCATAATACAAATTCCTGAACAGTCCCTATATGCCTTTTCCTGAAGCCATGATACGTAGCATCATTGTTGACAGGAATTACTGTTTCCTATAAGTCCTTTCCTCTTTCTTCTGCCATATAAAGAAAGGCTCATGGATATGACTCAAGGATCCTTTGCTGAGCCCGTAGGCACTGGTAGCTGGAGTAGTCTGTCTGCATGCTTTGCCTACTCTTACATTTCTTTTTTTTGGCCTAATTTAGACTTATGGCCCAAATAATGAGCTTTCTCTGAAAGCCTTGAAGAACTCCAAAGCAATGTCAGTGCCATGGAGAGAGACCATACTACAGACAATCCTAGAGCAGGAAGTGACACAGCTCTTTCTTTGTAATGAAGAAAATGTTGATTAAAACCCTTGTAAGCCTAGAAGGTGCAGTTTCAAGAATTAAGTACCTATTTTATCATATAATGAGGGACATGAAACAATTCATTTGCAAAGGCTGAAGAGCTGTTTTGGCATCCGGTTGCTGTGTTTGTGGCAGTCTCTCTTTGAAAACAGAGAACTGATTCCTCTGATTCCCTCTTAAAAGAGGGAGCTTCCTGCCTTTCTTTATTTGCCTCTGCTGCTGGACTGCATCACTTTCATGTATCCTGAGGTGAGGGAGAGAACGGCTCAGGTTTGCAAAGGCAGCAATGGCAAAGCGTAACATGGCCGTGCCTGTTTGCACTCTTTAATGCTTTGGAGGCTCGCACAAGGAGTGAATCATGCCAGAATAATAATGCCACATCTTGTAATTCATTCTCATCAGTTCTAATGAAGATAAAGGGGCTCACTTTATGAATCCACTTGGGCTTAACAAATTAAACATACTGCTGAAAGGGTACATGTGAACAGAATATTTGTCCTTATAATGTTCATTTAGGTGGACAAAGTTAACTAACCTTATTCAATATATTTTTGTTTTCTTCTTGCTGCCTAAGAAGGCCTCACAGCTACATTATCATCTCTGATCTTGTTCCCTGCTCACTAAATACACTGATTCATTATCCTTTTATCGGCATTGCTGGTGATGTAGCATCATTTTGGATGTCACTCAGAGGAAAAGAGCAGCGGGGGGCAGGAGAGAAGGGGGAGCAGCACAAGGAAATCTCCCTTGATATCCGCAGCAGCAAACCCAACCACCAAGCAACCAGTCCCCCTTGCAGGCAGTCCTCCAGCCCCTCCACAAAGCTTCATTTCATGGCTTTGTGTCTATCGATCGTTGCCAGACTGCAGCAGCCACCTGGGAGGGAGAGAGGAACCCTCTGCCTCGCTGGGGAGGTTGGCTTCAGTCCGCAAGTTGCTCGGATTTGTTACGAGCAGATGCTATGAGGAAGGCTTAAAGATAATGCCGGCTTTGCCTCCAGAAACTCGAAAGCAAAGCAAGCAATATCTATTACATCAAACACCTCCTTTCTCTAAACTGCTAAGAAGGATAAGATAATAAACACTAGAATGGAGGTCAATTAACACCCTGACAAGATTTATTTCCAGTAATAAACAATCTCTTGCAAATAGCTATGGAAGTGTTGCAAAGACTCGCTCGCCTGGAGCTGTGACCTTGGATAAAACACAGAGCAGAAGTGGACGAGCCAATGGGAAACAAAGCTGGGCAGTGCTGGGGATTAGCATTTATTACTGCAATCTGGGCAGCAAGGCAGGCTGTGCACAGGCGGTACAGGAGCCACAGAGGATGGGTCCCTGGTGAAGCTGTGCCATGGAGCAGGTACAGCAGCTCCCTGCCTGCAGCCTGCTTTAGACTGCAGTGATGCCATTCACCACTTGCCTTTTCTGCCCTATTAATGGTAGGGAATAAATAGCTACATGGAATCTCAGGTGGTAACTAATCTTTGACACTGAGCAATGCCGCGCAGCTAAACAAGATCTGTGTCTGGCCTTGACCTCTCATAGACACTCACAGGCATTAAAATGTTCTTTTTCCTTTCTTTAAGAAAAGGAGATGCCTCCAGCAGGCTGTTGAGAGGAAGAGAGGGCCTGAATGTCCCCTGGAGGACAGGAGGGCAAAGAGGGAAAGTTACTTGAGCTCTTGCAGTCGCTTTTGTTATGAAGAGCTGATCTTATTTTCTTGAAGACAAAACAATATGTTCAAACATTGAAAAGGAGAGGCAAGAACACGGGCTCCAGAAGATGCAGCTTTCCTTTTGCTGTTGTCTTTTCCTTGCAGCTTCATTGCTGAATAAACATAAGCACAGCGTGAGGTATTATCAGTCACTCAAAACCTCTGTCAACATGTACCAGCATCTGTCTGCTCAATATATTTGAAGCTTTGTTTTTGGTCATGGACTCACAGCAGTTGTTAGAAAAAATCCCTGGCTTGGCTGGCAGTACTGGGCTGTTACTGGCAGAAGGCAGAAAGGGAGGAAGAGGAGGAAGAAAAGGATGCACAGGGCAGCAGCAGGACCACGATTGTCCCACAAATCGTCTTCAAAGATCAAAACGGGTTCAGTGGTGCTGGCTTACACCAACTTACACTTATTTATAGTGGCTGCCTTGAAACAGTGCCTATCACTAACACAAGCAGCACCCACAGTTAGGATGCAGAGATGGGCTCCAGCCCCCCAGGGTGAACTAACTTAAGATTTGCCAACATAAAATCATCCCCCCATGGAGCATTGGACAGATTTGTGTGGCCACAGCGCTCAAGGCGCTGGTAGCTCTTAAAGGAGCAACTAGACCAAAAGTTAAAGCACTTTCTATTAGACTGACAGTTATTTAGCTCAGTGGTTTTCTTCTAGAAAGTAGCAAAGATTTTGAGGCCATTATTTAAGGAAACCTGTCTGCAGCTTTCAAGAAGCAACGTTTGAGAAGAGGCGATGGTGATTATGTCCAAAGTATCTAATAATTATTTCCCACCAGTCACCCATGTGTAAAGAAGAGCAAAATTTTCATCTTTTATTGTTGCCAATCTTGTCTTTTCAATGATTTTTTTCTTTTCCCCCTCCTAGTGAAAAGCCTTCGTTGATGAGAATTCCTCATTAACCTGACAAGACAGCTGTCCCTTTCCTGAACCGTTTCAAATGTCCCCCTCCAGGTTCTGAGGCGGCTTCACTCTCTAGGTCACGCCACTGCATTTCATCTCATAGGCAAGACCATCTAACTCGGGAATAATACAATAAAAAATAACAAACAATGATAATACAAAGAATTCTGACAGAAACCAGAGAAAAGACCCAAGAATCTGTGCCTGGTGGGGTTAATCACAGTGCAGATCAACCTGACCAGCATTGTGCCTGCCTTTTCATTTCCCTTTCCCCAACATCATCACTGAAAGTGCATTAGAAAATGTGGCACAGTTGTTTGCATGCCATATGCTCTGGCTAGCTTTGATTTGCTTAACCATCTTTGACCTTTCCATCCCTCATGGCCGTGGCCAAATATATATTGCCCAATGAACCACTGCAGGAAGGAATCAGTTCATGCAGCCCTATCCAACGTTTCTGAGCCAGGATCTTATTGCCCTCCATGGGGTGATAACACATTAAAAACCCTCTTTTGCCATCTTATTTATTACCTGAAATTGCTTTGCACCGAAATATTAGAAGATCCAGCATCCACTGAGATAGGCTAATTTTAATGATTAACTGAGGAACTGTTAAATTTTACTTCAGTGCTCCACTGTCATTATGGAATTAGTATCAACGGCCATGTACTGCGAGAGCTGTAATGAGACTAGCTGGAAATGACAGTGCCAGGGAGCTGGAGCTCTATAATTATAAACTTAGCACATATCATTAAAAAAAGAGAGAAAAAAACAGGAAAAACCTCTCCAGAGCCTCACTTTGTTGCCAGATTGTGCTTGGGTCCCTGGAACGGGAAGTCCAATAACTTCATTTTCCCCCTCTCTCCTCCTCCCTCTGTCTCTCTTGCTCTCTCTAGTTGCTTTTAATTAAGCCTGGGTAAAATTAGCGGACAGAAAATCAACCCTTGTAAAAATGTCTCATTACAGGATGATGGCGGGACAGCTTCCTGAGAACTCCAGCAGCTTTTTGCTACACCAGCCATAAAGCCTGTGGTGATGCCAGGCCTGCCATGGCCTGGGAAAGAGGCCACTTGGGAAAGTAGGGGAACAGAAGGGGCAAGTAGATGCTAAATTCAAGACTTCTGGTGCCACCCGTTCCCCCTTCCTGGCTGGACACTGATCCATTAAACTTTGTTGCCAGTCAGATGGTCTGTTTTATCCCTGCTCTGAAGCCCACATTCCCTCTGCTCTGGTATCTGACATTGACAAGCCAAGGCTGCGCCCTTTGCTTTGATGGCACTTCCCGCTCCTGCACATGGAACCCAGGCTCGCTTTGGTCTCTGCCTGTGCCATGTGTTATTTGTCTTTGGCCCTTGACTTCATCTCTGCCTCCTTCCCACTTGCTCCCACCTCCTTCTGAATACCTTCCTGACTGTATCCTTTGCTTCAAAGCATCTCAGTCCTCCAGTGAATAGCCTGGCACTCTTTGAAGATGTAAGCTCCCCCTTCATCAGTTGTTTTGGCTGTTTTCACTTTTCTGTCATGAGCATCTGATCCACCCGTTGGAGCTTCCTATCCTCTGACAGCCATTTATGCCTCATTATCTCCTTGACAGTTGCATTTTTCACTCTGTCTTCTCTACTTGATCTTCCCAGTCTTTCTCAAACATTTGTTTTCAAAGTTATTTTAACTTTCACCATTTGTTTTCATGTGCTAATGTCTCATGTTCTTACACCATCTTCAGGTCAATGCTCACCCTGACAGTCCTCCCTTCACTTGTGGATAGTCTACCTCTCATCTGAAGTCCTGAAGAACCTCCTGTCAGTCTCTCATACATCTGATAGCTGAGTAGGTGATCCTCTGGACAGATTAATCAGGTAGGAACAATGTTTCTATGGTGAGTGCTGGTGGTCTTCTGCTGAGAGGAAGAACATTCTCTTGATGGCAGAGGATATAAAATGGAGGCTCTGCCAGTACAAAGAGATATCCTGGGGCTTTTTGCTTTTCTCTCCAATTCCTTTCCCCAGGAGGATGCATGAATATAGTCCTTGTTGTTATCATCGGTTCGTAATACCCACAGGGGCTTGAGATCCACTTTCTGGACAGAATTTCATTTTATCTCTAGTCCTGCATGTGCTTTGATATCTTAAACACAGGAGTTATTTATCACTGACCTTGAATAACAGCTCTTGTACCATAAGAAACCTGCTGTTCCTTCCTGCAACCTTACTTAAATGTCAGGGGGTTTGTGGCAGTATTACAGTGTGAATGCCTGCTCTGTATACCACAAACCCATTTTCGTTAAACACTCTTCCATCTGCAAGATGCAGCCTGTGCACTGCTTGGTTACCTGAGGGGGATCCCTTTGTGATGCTCTCCCTTCCCTAAATTGCCCTCTCGAACATTTATGACAACCACGTCTGATACTGTTTTAAGCTATTCTTGTTCAGCTGAAAACATGGGACAGTACTTAGCTCCAAAAGCTTTATCAGGTTCTCTTCTGTGTCTCTTCTCTATGGAGAGATCGCTTTTGGTGGATAATGTCTATAGGACATCCTGGAAAAGACATCCTGAGATGTCCCAAAGAATGCAGGAGATGCCACTGTGAGTGCTTTAAAGCTGATTCTAGAGACGTCCTTCCGTGCCCGCATTTACAAAGCTGTTGAAGGGAAGGCTGAGGAGCAAAATCCTGCTCCAAACAATGTACCTCAAACTAACTAAATGTTAATAAACCACTTGTGCATGAGCCACAAGAAAGGAGTCATCTGAAGCGGTTTCCTTTGTCAGGAGGTACCAAGCCACCAAAACAAAGGAGAAGTGGTTTGTGTTGAAAACCCATCTCTAAAAGAGAAACCAGCTCAAACCCAGTTAACCCAATGGCTTCTAGTCTGACCTTAAGCCTTCAGACTACATCACATTCCATGTTACAAAGAAGTGGGGTATCTCTGTTGTGCAGCGGAAGCTGTGATATCCTTTCTTTAACAGTACATCAAAATGCAATATGGTTTACCATGCTGGGGATTTGTTTAAACCAAGCCAAGTTGCAGGTAGTGGTTGATACCCAGTCAGTACAAGAATCTGTACTGTCAGTACTTGTGTTAGCACTGAGAGGCCAAAGTCCCGCTTTAAGTATGTTACGGACAAATACTCTGCATCAAAACAAAGGGAGAACTGCATGTGGCAATGCCGTTCAGTAGCTGTGTGCTTTATCTCTGGAATAAAAAGGGATTAACAGACTTTTCTGAGATGAATCTGACCTGTGCCTCATCAGACACAAAATTATGACTTTTTTTTCATTTCAAATAGTTTTAGGACTTAAAATAGTTAATTGTCGATGGCATTGTAATGACAGCACAAACCATCACAAGGACAGTGAAGGCTATTGGGCTTCATGAATTTGCACACCCCCCCCCTTCTCTTTTAACTAAAACCTAGTTCCTTACATAGAAATAGTAAAAAACCCCGATACCTCTTTACCCTTTTCATAGGGATTCATTTCCTATCAAATACATCTTAGCTTTGCCCTGTGCCTGTAATTCCTTGTAGCACCAGGTTATCACTACATTAATGCTTTAAAGGCTGCAATTCAACAGAAGCTGAGGATTCAAATGCCTTAAAAAAAGCCCTCTTTAAAACTAATTTGAAAACCCAGCTTTAGGTCACAGGCATCTATTGATTTTTCCCTATATATCCTCCCTCTCATGTTCCTTCTGTTAGAAGAATCTTTCTGAAACAGTAATATCTTGCCACCATAATTAAGCAGGCCTTTAAATTTCTGCAGGTATCACAAACTTTCAGACCAATCTCATGATAATCATTTATCTTAATAGCTGCTAACTTGCTGGGGTATTGATCAGGCATTGCGTCCTCACGGGACCTCTTGCCTCTACGTTTCTGCCACACTTCTGTTGTCTCTCTGGCTTGTGTTAGCATGCTTGCCTAAATGTGACACTGTTAAAACTGACTTTATAAACATGATATGAAAGTTGAAACCAAGGAAAAGAGAAGAAAAATACAATTCTACACCCACCAATCCTTGACCTTCCTGTTGGGAACGTGAAGGAACTCAATGTGCCCAATTTTTACATCTGGAAATTTCCCTTTGGCTGAGGTTGTTACCTCCCAACCTGTAATAACCACAACAATTGATAAAACTGGGAGATTTTCTGTCATCTTTTCTTCATCACATCTGCAGGAAAGTGGCCTTATTGCAGACCTTGGGAACTTCCTTCCCCTGTCTTTCTGTACCGATTCTATTTCGTGGTGCTGCCTGCCAGAAGCACTGCATTGTGACCCACTGCAGTTTCTTCTCTGCAGTTTTCCACATGAAAGGGGTTAAAGCACTTTCCAAGGCAAAAAAAATCTCCTAATTTATTTCCTGGAAAGACGTGTGTTTTCGAAACATCGGAATTCTCTTTATAAGCCTGCTGGAAATGGGTGTATTTTATGTTCATTAAAATCTCTTCCCTTCAGAGAGCTGTCATGCTGGTGGATGCAGTACACCATTTGCCTTCTGAAGGTATTGGCTATTATGTACCACTAAGCATTGCTCTAGCACTTCAGAATAAATTAGCCACTCGAAAGGATGTGGGAAAGTAGTGAAAAAAGAGAAGAGCCAGGGCCTGATTTGGGAATTTACCAAGTCACTGAAAAGCTTTTACCCATGTACAACCATGACACAGTTTATGACAACTTGCTTCCAAGATTTACCTTATTTATTTTATTGACAAGGTGGTACCTCACCCAGAGGTAGATCTGTGGGAACTGGCTTCGTGTTGATGTGTTGATGCACAGCAACAGTCTGAGCAAGGGATGGCATTTGGGCCACAATTATCATTTTATGAATTATCTTGTTTGGTCATTGAGCTCTCAATAGTCAATTCAAATGGGGTCCAACCCTCCCAAATGTCTCCTGTATGATTTACCAGGGGGGTTATGCAGCAATCAATAATATCAACTAGAGTGAAGAAAAGTCCATACTGTTATGATCTAGAGCTCAATATACACAGGTGGAAAATAAAGAGAGGCAGATGTGTAGATGAGATACTCTGAATGGCAAAAGCATGAAGGAAAGGACGGGTGTCTTAGGAGTGATGTCTGCATCCTTAAGCACTGCAGAGATCATGTGGGTCAGAAAGGAACACAGTGGGAATGAAAAGATATATCTGTGTGAGTGAAGTAAGTAATTATTACACTATTAGTGTAATAGTACACTAGTACTATTTATAGTACTCGTACTATAGTACACTAGTACTATTTATACTAGTACTAGTATAAATAGTACACTATTTTTGTGTAGCAATTAAGAAAATAGAAGTAAGGAGGCTAGAGATATAAAGCATCATAGCAGATTGGAAATGATGAAATGGGCTGCAGTGGGGAAATAAAGAAGAGTAAATGTTTGATAGGGATTACTGAAGTAGGGGATGGAACAAAGGGATAAATAAAGGTAAAAGAAGATCTGAGCTCCTACAGCACACAAGAAACAGGAACTCAGGCAGTGTGTCACTGGGGCTGTTGAAGAGCTGAGCAGAGGAAGTTAGTGACAAATGAGCCCCAGGCAAATTGGCAGCTGCCAGATACAGGAGGGTCCTGGAAATGGCTAATAAAGTGGTTATTCATTTCTTAGACTCCAAAAATCCAGGGATCTCTTGCAGGATGTCTGACTACACTAATGTCAGGAGTTGCTTTGCAGTCAGTGTCAACAGAGCCAGGGTTTCTCCTCTGACTTTGGGTGGCATGTGTCTGAAGCAGGTGCTTGCTTGACCAAATTGTTTATTCTTAGATATCTTGACTCCAGTTTCCTCCAAATCTGGAGGAAAACATCACAGGTCTATCACTGGTTGGTGTATATTGGTTTGTATGCTTATTATCTCCAAAGGACCTGTATCAATTCAGGCTGTCCAAAGGGACTATGCTATTAGATCTGATGTACTTTGCACAGAAGACAGCAGTAGAGACAAGATTCAGTTACTAGAACTGATCCACACTGGATCACTAGATAGTTCTTGTAATGCTTCAATAGCTTTCTGTAGGACGAGAGGAGACAGTTTCTAGTCTGAGGATTGACATGTTTGTAATAACGTATGCGGTGGTGTCTTTGGGGTTCAGAGGAACCTGACAACTCAAAATCTCCATTAGGAAAGGCTCCTCAAGGCTTTTGCTGTATTAATAATTCAACATGTTTTCTTGTGTAGCAAGTTATTATAGCTCGTCTAAAATCAGGCGGTTAATGGAAGGATTAGCAATGAAATTGGAATGTCTTTGTAAAGGCCACGAAAAACAGAGCATTTTAAATGTGATCCCAACTCTTTTTCGCTATTTCATATTTTTATTTGAAGATTGACTTTTCCATCAGGAAGTCCATTAAATCTTTTCAGGGTGTCTCATTTCAGCATACCAATAGCTTCTCATTTTCCAAATGAAACATCTAGAAGGGTTTTCTAAGAACATGTCTGGAACTAAGTGACATATTAAAGAAGTTTTCTCAGGGACTTTATCTAGAATGGGTGAAGTCCAGATATGTCTGTCAGTTGCTTTTAAGATGCTCTGAATTAGATATGTCTTGCAGGATACTTTCCACTGAATCTGGTCTCCATAGGCAATACATGCAAAAGCTTTCTTCCAAACAAAGCAAATTTACCCATTTTCTGTTTCCCGTAGGTTTCTTGAATGGGCATCACTTGGAACTCAGGCTTGGTTAGCATCAAGGGCCCCTGGTCTCTTCACTCCCCACTTCTCCAGCTATTGGCTTTGCCCCCTGCAGACACTGACTAATGCAAGCAGAAGGGCTCTTTAGAGAGGAGCCTCTTTGGGGAGCTGCCATTTCACCATTTGGACTTCTTGCTTCTTTGTTCTGCTACAAGCTCACACGCCAAGTATTTGAGGACCAGCTTTGGCTGAAAACACAAGGCTTGAAAGTTAAAGAAACCTAAGAACGTGTCCAATTTGCACCAGGGGGAGCCTCTGTAATTCATTTTGTTGGAAGAGGGCACCCAATCAGCAGTACACATATGGCGTAAGTGTTTGAGAGGTTCATAGCCTGGCAAACGGAGCCGCACTGCTCTCGTCCAAGCTAGCAGCAAAGAGACCAGCCCATCTGTGAGCAGACTCCTTGCGCTGGGGGCTCTTCTCCTCTTCCCTGTCTTTTTCCTTTGGTTGTTATTGTTTCCTTCTCCTTCATTGTCATTTTTCAAAGGAAGTAACAGCATTTCAGGAAGACGGTGCCGACAGCGCAATCAGATTTATAGCATTTCCACTCTCTGCTTCTCATTAATATTGATTTTTTTATATTTCATCTCTGACAGCAAACATGACTCTTACAAAAAATGAAAAGTAATTCCTCTCTCCAGTTCCCAGCTTTTCATGAATGGGAGATAACGTGCCTTACTCATCCTGAGCGAAGCGTTTACTGCTTCTCTACGTGGTTAATTACAGTGTTTTGCTTTATTGTCTGGCACTCCTAAACAATTGCTGTGAGTTTCTCACTGAAGTCTGCAACTGAGAAAATCATTTTTTGAGAGAACTGTATTTATTAAGTTAAATCATAACATGTCACTCTTTTTCTCCAGACTTCAAGGCTCGTGTAATGCTGGGGCAGTGTAACATGCACTTGTAATTAATAACATTAAGGATTCTTGGGAAAAGAGCTAGAGAAAAGCTCCAAATGGTAAATTATTTCCTGATGGCAGAAGGTGATATTTTTGTTATTACCACTCCCACATTTTCAGACTAAGGAGTAAATTCACCTCCCCACCAAATCAGCACAACTGGCCTGAAGTGCTAAAGATGGATATGAGAGCATTTGGCTTTTTATGTTTGTTTTTTCACTGTCTGATATGTGCAGATCTGGAACAGTTCAAAGTACAAAGGAAACACGTTTTTGTCCACTCCACCAGCATGGGTGACAAAAGCTATCTTGAAGTCTGAAAGGTGCTGTTCCTGACTTGGGTGGCGTTAGGACCGTGCCTGCATGTAGCACCCAGCCATAAAATGCTCATCATGTGCAGTGGGACCTTCTCTAGCCTGCTTCCAAGAAATGCTGTGGTCTGCCTTCTTATTTAAACTTCAGATAGAAGGGAAAGGCCATATGTGTGCCTTTTCCTAACCCCTAGTATATATTTTTTAAAGAACAGAGATTTAGGAAGGAGGAAATCTATTACACAAGATAGATTTGGCTTATCAGCCTGTCTTTTCCACATGAGTCTGAGATCATAGCTCTCAAGGAAATAAAACCCAACAGATTGAAATGGAAACTAACTTTTATTGACTATTTAACACTCTCCTTTGTTTTCCTAAAAGCCACTTGCTTGTCACAGGCAAAACAAGTAAGAACTAGACCACCAACAGCAAATGAGATAGTCCTTTCCTTGCCCCAGGAAAATCCCCAACCTGCTCAAATTAGCCCAATTCAGAAAGGTCAACTCTTCATCACAGGCCTATCCCATAAGCTGGGGTGTCCTCCAGGGAAGCTCTGTACCACCTCTCCTTGAGCGTTGGGACTGAGGAGGTGCATACTTCACAAAGCAGATTAAAAACCAAATAAATCCCTTTTTGAGAGCTGCTTACAGCTATAGCTTTCCTTTCAGTATTGAAAAAGGCATTTGAGTGCCATTCAAGCATCCACACACAGCACAGCAGTCATACTTGAGTTTTCTCACCACATTTGAGGATGATTCAGTGTTGGGTTCATTGCAAATCCCCCCAGATAAGGGGAATGAGGAGGGCAGGAAGAGGGATGGGTAAACTGGAAGGAGCATGTGGTGATGGGGGACTGGAAAGATGGGATCAACAGCGTTTTGGTCACTGGGTGTCTGAAAGGGGTTTGAAATGGGGTGTGAAGCTGTTAATAGCTGTCAGGAAGCGTTGCCTGTGTTTGCTGCTTCACTCACGGCTCAGTACTTAAAATGGAATGATTGATTGGTTTCAGAGCACGCCATAATCGATATAGCGCGTTCGGATGAATATTGCAGCTTTCCACCTAATTAGAGGTGACTCGGTTGTTTAGTATTTCAAATCAGTAAAATGCTCCTGTCAATGCTGTAATGTCTTAAGAAGGGAAATACCGCCCTGTTTTCTGGTCTTTGCTTTGTTTTATGCATACGCATCCTCATTTCTGTATTTGCTTGTGCAGTTTGCTTTAGTGAATATGCTTTAGTGTTTTTGCAGGCTAAGATTGAGCAGAATTTGTCTTTGGGCAAAGCTTGACATAAAAGCTTAATCTGCAGCCAAAACACTTTTCTTTTTCCACACAGGGTCGTAAAAGAGCAGAGTGCACAGAGCATGGGCATCGTGCTCCAGCGCTCCAGCACCAGTGGTCAGCGAGAGGCGCTGCGAGCTGGCTTTCAGCAGCAGCTTCGCAAGCGTCTGCAGAGCCTCCAGCACTCCACCGGCTGTCACCATGCACAGCGTTACAGAGACAACATCTCAGAATCCAGGCTAACCCTTTCTTAGGGCTTCATTTGTACCGTGGTGTTTTAATGTCACTGTAAAATGCCAAGCGATGCCCTACAGCAGTGTGATTGATGAACACATGTCTTGTGGGGTTCTCGCAGCCTCTCCAATTAGCCAGCTCTCCAGCACACGCCAGAGGTGCCTGAAGGGGGTTTCTGCTTGCTAAGGCCATCTGCTGTCCCTGCAGGGACAGCTAATGAATTAATCACACAGGACCGAAGTACAAGGGTAGAAAGGAGGAGCAAAGGACCCTGCTGTCACAGGGTTGAGGGAGTCTTAGATGCCCCAAACCAGAACTTTAACATCCCTGGCAGTGTTCAAGGCCAGGTTGGATGGAGCTTTGAGCAACCTGCTCTAGAGGAAAGTGTCCCTGCCCATTGCAACTAGATGATCTGTAAATTCCTTTCCAAACCTAACCATTCCATGGTTCTACAAGTCTCTGATTCAGGTGTCTAAACCCCATAAAATCCAGACCAGGACAATCTGACCCAGAATCAGGACAAAGCAATGTCTCTGGACCTCCATCAGCAATAATGGGTTCTTCCTAAGTGTTATCCTCTTCTAAAGATGCATCTGGCAGAAAAAGGGACAAGCCTGTCTTTCTGGTAGATATAGAAAGTGAGATGCTAGATTTCACATGGGGGAAGAGTGAGGTCTGGCTCATAGATATGGCTTTGCCTTGCTCGAGTGCAGGGAGCATTTGCAGAAACACTGTCTGCAAGAGATGAATGGACCCAGAGAGGCATGCAAAGATAAATGAGCTCCATAACCCTTGGCTTTGTCCACTCCTCTAGTCTTTAATAATACCCCAGACGAGGTTAATCTGCATCAAATGTCTCCAGCAGCAACCCGAGCATGCTGAGACAGCCTATAGCTTAGGCTGTTAGCACACCTAGCCACAAGGTTTTTTCCTGTCACAAGGCTATTTAAGCCTGATGCCTGGCAATTAGTTGCCAGTCTGCTGCCTGGAAAAGCAGTTCAAAACAGGACATTTGGTTGTTGGTTGAAGAAGCTTTTTTATGTATAGGTGCATATATATATATAAACTAAATACAGCCTTATCCCCTCTCAGCAGCTGAGTCTATTCAGCCATCCTCTGGCTGTGAGTGCTCTCAGAGTCTCCCCCAGTGTCACCAAACCCCCACAAAGGCATATTTCCTCCAAAGACAATATAAAAAGGGCAATAATCCATGGCTAAGCTGTAGCAGGAGCCTGTCTGGGGGCACTCAGCAGCAGCCAGCATGAAATGCCTAAGCAAGCAGCCTGAGCTGCCTGTGGACTATTTCTGTTCTTGGTTTCACAGCTGAAGCTTCCAGTCTTCCCTAAATTGCACCCATGCTTCTGTGAGAAGGCACAGAAGAGGAAAAGTGGGAAAGAAAAGGACAAAAAGCTTTTGCCTGTTTGGGTCTGGGTTTAATTGCTGACATGTCAGAATCTGAAACCTCCAATTGCCTCTCAGCAGCATGCTGGAGATTTCAAGTGGCTCCTGTTGGTATTTAAATGTGCATCAGGGTGGTGGGGGATCTAATTAGGGGCTAATTGTGAGGATGTTGTCCCAAAATGCAGTGGTCTCTCAGAGACAAGAGCAATCGTTGAGGTAAGCAAAGAGAGAGGCTTGCCATCAGAAAGGGGCTGCCATCACTCTCCAAGAAGAAAGAGATTAAATTAGACCATCCCTCATTTCAAAATGGGATTCCTTCACCCATAGGTTACCAGCACCGAGCCTGAAAGTGATGAGCAGTGGAGATGGGCGATGATGAGATGGTGGCGACTTCCGAACGTTTCTTTCATTGTAATGACTTGAAAACCCTGTGAAGCTATAAAAGCTTTTTTCCTGGCTGTTTTGGACTTCAAAACAGCCTTTTCTAAGAGGTATTTTTATACAATTCTTCCTCTTTTCATCCATTCTACTCCCTCTCTCTGTTCCCCTCTACAACCTCTCTCCTCTCCCTGTATTATCCACCAGTGTGTTATATTTCCCCCATCACATGCTGCCCGCAAGGCAACAGAGAGGAGAGAGCATGAGTCTTTTCAAGGGCAGGGGCTGCCAGGCATTGCCCACCAGCAGGACCAGACCTCTCTGGCTGTCCCTCAGGAGACCATCATGAGCAGATTGCACTGCTCCCAAGGCACAGCTCCTCCTGAGGCTGGTGGTAATCATACAAAGTCAAGTGAAATCCAGCTTTGCATCCCCCCCTAACCTGCCTTCCCCAAACCATAAAACCTAAGCTGCCATCACCAGAAGCATCATGAGACACCCCTCTGGAGTGTGGCTGGTGGGCCTGTGCCTGGCTTTCCCCTCGAGGTCTTTCTGATCACAGTGGTTTCGTTAAGAATCAAATCATCTGAATTCTCTGGTGGTTTTATTTGCATGTATGGATTCCCGGAGAGGCAGGAAGTTTAAATTGGAGTTGTTGACCGGCTCAGCGCTAGCTCTGATCGATGTGGCCCCTTTAGATAAATACAGTCATCTTGCACTTAATTAGAGATGACTTGGTTATTTCACTGAGCATTTCATGTCAGGACAGGTACCCAATGTAGCTGCTCAGCTCGCTGCAAGGGCGAACGTGGCCAGAGGGTGGTTCTGGTTTGCCCATAAATGTATAAAAGCAGATGAGAGAGAGAGCAGCAGAGATGTGGAAGGGAGGATGTAGCAGAGGTCCTTAGGCAGGAGGGGAGAGTGGATTCAGGTCCTGGACCACGTTCTGCATGTTACGGTCGGTTAGTGACCTAATCACCAAGGAGACCTCTGCCTCATGTGTCCTTGTGAACAGCTGCGGGAGAAGACAGTGCGTTTGTCAATGAAACAAACATCTATTTGACCCGCAGTGAAATCACTTTTTTAAGTGAAAAAACAAAACAAAAAACAACTAAAAAAAGAGATAGAATAAAGGTAAAATACCCATTTGTTTGTTTATTTCCACTTCATCTATTTGTTCCTTTTCCTCATCCTTGTGCTCAGAGGATTATTTATGTTGGGGGAATAAGTCCAGGAGCTTCATCTCCACATATAGCTGGACAGCATGAGAGATGCCTCCAGTGCCCTGAAGCGCAGTGGTCTCTGAGGCAGAGGGGTCTGGGAGACCTTGGCGCTGCTGCCCCATCACTAAATGAGGGACCAGGTTTCCCCACCTATCACTGCCCTGGCACAGGCGCCTGCTGGTGCCTACCTCCAAAGGAGCTTCCTGGGTGCTGGCATCCCTGCTTTTGCCCAAGGTAATGCAAGGAAAGGGCAGGCCTGAGACCAGTGCTGGGTCTGACCCAGTGCTTGGTCCTGCTGGAGTTGGTTTAATGCCTGCACTGCTTAGCACTGGATGTTTAGCCACAGATTCCCCAGTTTTGTGGGGGCAAAGCACAGCTGAGCACTCATCAGGCATTGTTATTAAGATTGTATTATGTAAATTAATGGCATACGCAAGGACTGGCATAGCACACTGGAGCACAGGCTCTGCAGACTCAGGAAATGCCTGCAACTTCTCTGGATTTCCACAGCTTGAAAATGTTTCCTTTCCCTTCCAGAAACCAAAGAACACAAATAGGTTTTTCTTACCCAGGGGCAAGGAGATAAATCATCCAGCACAGGAAAAGGGCATCCTACATAAGGAAGGAAGGATGCAGCACTGATCCTGCAGCTCACACAGCTCCTCAGTGCAGCAGCGTGAAGAACCACCATGCTATTGCATTGACAGTGTGCTATCTGAGGCATATTCCCTGATTCCAGTACAAATAGCCAAAGGTTTCCCCAGATTCCCATTAATTGTTTCAAATGAATGTTCTCTGTAGCTTGGCCATATTTACTAACATTAAAATATTTCTTTCACAGCCCCACTATTTGCTCTTGCCATTGGTCTTCAGCTATCGTCACCCTTGTGGTGACTTGGGAGATGGTTCTCTGCTGGCGTTGGGTGTGCAGCCATTCTTCCTCCTGGACCATGCTGCAGGAAAAGGCTCGATCTTAATCTTGGTATCTGTCAGACTTGCAAACCTCCTCAGAAGTGTGCTCCAGAGCATTACTTTTTCCCTCTGCAGATGTGATCCCACACCGGGTGGAAACAGAGTCCGACTGTGCCTTGGTGTCGCCTGTGCAATGTCACTTTGATACTAATTTAACTTCCCAGGAGCCTTTTGTGGATGCAATAGGCATGTGATGACACAGACCCTCCAGTGGAGTACCTGTAACCTGCCTGTATTTTCCTCATGCTCTGTGCCTGGTTGGAACATTCCTCATAAGTTCATGGAATTAATGAAGACTGCATCTGCTAAGCTGATTTATGTGAATAAAGTCAAATGCAGTTAAACAGTGGGTGAGAGGGTGAGCCTGGGTACCAGGGATGGAATGTGAGCTGAAAAGATTTGGGCTCACAGGTGGGGAGCGTACCACAAAGGGCTTGAGGTAGGAAATGGGGGAACATGTGGCTCCTTCCAAGCATGCCAAGGCACCAGTTGTTTGATAAATTACCATTCAAACAATTCAGCTCCACTTCCTATCAGTTGCTTTCATTAATGAAGTTTGATGTTAATAAAATCAACCACCCAATTTTTTCCCCTCCCTGTCCTGAAGGAAAAGCTGTGGGAAGGCACGAGGTGTGGACCAGGGTAAAAATTGACTCCATGCATGGCTTCATCCCACTGAATTCCCCTCTGAGTGTTTGGGATGGGAATTTTTAGCTTCCTTCTCAGGCAGACATGTTTTGTCACAGGGTCACCCACTCCACACACCCTTCTGCTCAGTAAAAAAAGGAGCACGTGCTCCGTGTCTGTTGATAAATTGGGATAAATAAATTTGGGATTTGGGAAAGCTGGGATAAGCGTAGGGATGTGCCTGGTGCAATGGAGTTGGGGGATGACTTGCAAAGTCACGTAGCTCTGAGGAGGGCAGAGATTTTGTGGTACCATAAAGGGTGGCAGATGGTGAGCTGGCTCAAGATGTGTTTCCTCTATGGCACATCCTTTCTTAATCCCCTCTGGGTCCCTCCACACTCCTGGAAAAAATGAAAAGGTCAACCGAAAATCATGAGTAAATAAGTTCAAAGTGTGTCAAGATCCAGGCAATAAATAAACCCCCAGCTCTTGCACTGCTGCTGAGAGCTGGCACATGGCCCTGATATGCAGGGACATGAAAAGCTGCCTGCACTGCTTCTTGCACACCCTCACCCTTCAAGGTTGAGTATTTCTTGTTGGACATATGAAATACTTGGACACACACATGCAGGAGAAATGTGTAAAGGCTCTCATAAGTGATGCAGCTTTTGTATTGCCCTAATAGGAGAGGTGAGAGTGACTCTGGTATTGAGATCCATGTGAATAAGGAGGTGCTTGCTACACTTGTTCTGTAATTTTGGCCTCATTTCCTAAAGAACCTCAGTCCTCCACTTGCTTTTCTGTCCCATCAACCTACTTGGCAGCACAATCTGATTCAGAGGATGGGTTTGGTGGATGTCCATATTCTCTGGTGTGCTGGGCTACTGCAGCCCATGTCCCAGAGGGGGACCAGAGGAGGTTTAGCTGCAGGTGGAAGCTGATGTGAACTAGAGGGACCCAAAGCAAGACAGGTAGATGCTCCTGGGTTGAGGGTTATGCACAGGACATTGGCCCTGCAATGTGACCCCAGATCACTTGAGGCTGCCCTGTGGATGGTGTCTGATGTAGTGAGTGGCCTGAGTCAAGTTAAAGCACAAACCAAGCAAACCAAGAAACAAACCACCTATAAAGAGTTCCTCTTGTGTGCCTGAAACAAAGCATTTGGGGTTCCTCTGCAGAAGGTAACAGAAGTCTCCTACTGAAACTGTTCCTTTTGGATAAACACCATTTTTAACTCGACAGAGATATTTTAATGCATTCAGTGTGAGACTGGGGGGGAGAGGGCAGCAGGAGCAGGAGGAGCACCCAGGAATGCTGTGGGGACATCAGATCCATCTTTGGGAAGAGAAAACCATCCTGTCACCCCGATTGAGTAATCCCCTACAGTGGCACTGCCACCACAGCTCCCCTGCACGTGGCAGGGTGGGTTAAATAAGCGCCAGATGGGCTCTAACAGAGGTTAGAGTCAAGAGGATTTTTTTCAATATGCCTTTATTTTAATCTCCTCTTAAGCGGAGCCACTCAAAGGAAGCTGTAATTATTGCAGTGTCTTTTTCCCCTTCCTATTCCACAAATGCACTTGGCGTTGCACGGCCTCAGAGGCAATTTTATGGAAGAAAATGTGCTTCTTTAGTATTTATTTTGGATACATTCCTAGCAAGACTTGCCAGGGAAAAGGTTTTTTTTTTTGTGGGTTTTTTCTTACAAGAGATGAAATGCCAGCACAGGCCATTATGGATCAATGAGATCTGGCATATAATTATGAAGCAAGCTCCCAGCTCTGCACACCCTTGTCTGCCCTTGGCCCCATACAGCAGCCACTGAGCAATCCACATCTGCTGGTCCTGCCTGTTTCTCCTCCCTTGTACCTTTGATGATGGTGGCTCCATCGCCTTCCTGTAATTACCCTGACAGGCAGCAGGGACAAGGCATAGGGTGCCCTTGGGGGTAGCAAGGTGGGACTTAACTTTGGGGTGTGCGTTAAAGCCGTGCCAGCTTGTGTTTATTTCTAGTTGTCCCTTGTGCAGCTACAGGCCAAACCTTTCAGCCCCATCTTTCTGCAGGTCCCTTTTATTACAGTCTAGAGGAAGGTTTCCTGCAGGATTTCAGTCCTTCCTGGAGCAGCGTGACATTTGTGGAGGAGCATGGGGGTCTCTCAGCTCCAAGGATGTACTTGCAGCTGCTCTTGAGTAATCCATAAAGGGAAGAGCTGTCTCCTGGAGAAAACAAACCCTATGTTTGAACTGGGAAAGCTCATGCTCCACATGTGCAAGTGGTTGCCTCAAACAAGGCAGCATGTGACAAGGCAAGGTGGTGCCAAATGGCCACAGCTGGGGGAGATTTAGCACCAGCATGGTGCTAAATTGTACCTTCAGCATCCTTAAAAGGCCAGTGGGGTTAGATCAGAGCATGCTCTGCTGCAGTGGAAGTATAACTGGGGTTGAGTGTGTTCCTCTTGCAAGAGGCTTAGGGGAGGATCTGGACCTCTGCCTTGCTGAATTAGACCAGGATCTGGTGTGGGACCTGTGTTTAAGATGGGAGCTGTGATGATGCATCCTCTTCTGCCAGTCCCAGGTTAACTGATCTGTTAAGTCACTATTGCATTTACTAACAAACTTTGTTAAATCACTGTTTTACATCCATAAACACATTGCTATTTCTCTCTTCCAAGTGAAATATGTCACTTTCTGTGACAGAAACTCAGCCTCTGCCCATAGAGGGCCCTGGGTCAGTGTGTGCATTGGGTCAATTTCAGCCAGATCTGGGACTGCTGTTTGCTGCTCCCCTCTTATGTGGAGGTCAAGGGATGTCTTTGGCCCTGGTGCTGCTTTCAGTCTAGGTTGCAGTGGTGCTCATCAAGCCTGTCCTGTGGGAAGGGACTGTGTATGCAGCTTGCCCAGCTCTATTCCTCTTTGTTTAATAATGGGGCTGCAAATCCCTGCATCTCTTTGCTTTCCACTCTTGCATGAGTATGTGCCTTTTGACAGCTGTCAAGGACACCTCCTGCTTGTGCTTAGCCTGCCCATAATAAGGCTGTCTTTGGGTTGTTTGTATAGTAATTATCACAGTGCTTCAACCATCTTTTTTTATGGTATTTTTTGGAGACCAGAAGGTGCTCCTGATACGTCCCTTTAATGGGTATTTCATGCCCTTGAAACAAGCTGCTTTAGAGAAAGGATGTAAAGGCAGCATCAGGTAAATATGGGGCTGGGTCTTATTTTGGTGTAAGGTGCTGGGGCTTCACTGAGAACAACAGGTTTATGTTCGAGCTGACTGTAGACAGCATTAGGTTGTGTCATATGAGTGGCTGCAAGACAAGCTCTTTGCTCTTTTCATGCTGGCTTAAACAAGAGCCCCCGCTGTTCCCTGAGGTTCAAGTTCAAGATGAGGAAGAGAGGATCACAGGAGCCTAGCATAACTGAGGCATCCCAGCATTTGCAGATGGTTTTGGGACATCACCTCACCTAAAAGGACTTTGGGGGTAGGGAGCTTGATTAGAGGGGTCTGTTCTGTAGCAATTTTAGGTCAAAACTGGCATTTGCTGCCTTCAACCCCTTCCTAACACTTCTTGGGAGATGCTGAGAACTTCTGTGATTCTACTGTCTTTTTAGATGCTTTTGTAAGTCAATGGGGCTAGAACTGAAGTACCTGCTCAGTCTGCTAAGCACGTTTGGATAGAAGTGATACAGCCAAATACAACTTGATGAAATACACAGAGCTCCTGAATTTTAGCTGTAGCTTTGAGGTTAATGGTGATAAAACAGCAGCTGTGCAGGAAGGGCACAGGATGCCCCCCGTGTTTCAGGCAGGCTGGAGTCACCCTTGGCTCAGGCACCGGCAACATAACCCATCCCTAAGCCTCCCTTTCCGGGGGGTTCAGCAGTGCAAGCTGGAGCTTTAGCAGGAATAATTGCAGTTATGGCATTGCTTTTGCTTGACACCAGAGGTCAGCCAGTGCAGGGAGGGTCTTGCAGGGTGTCTCCACCAGCAGCAGGAATTGCTGGCGAGCCGGGCTCTTCCTTTGTAGGGAAGGAAGCAGCGATTCATCTCCATCCTATTTTCTCCATCCGCAGCGAGGCTATAACAGCAGGAGGCATCTCCATTGCTCACAGCTCCAAATCCCTTTTCAGCTAACAGGTAATGAAAAGCACTCTGCTTTTCCTTGGGTCACGCTGCTGGGCTGCCATGCGATCTCCATGGCCGGATCGATGTCTCTGTCTGCTGCTGTCACGTTTCCACCATCCCTTCTTCCCAGGCACACAGCCATTCATATCTGCCTCCTGCTCAGATTTGCCAGGCTCCTGATGGGCCTTTGGCCTGAATTTTCGGCAAGGGCTGCTGTTTCTGAGCCCTTGGCTCTGGGATGGGATTAGCGGCTGGCTGCCTTGGGCTCAAGGGCTGCTGTGGCACCCACCAGCCTATATAATATTTTGCTGACTCTGTGTCCGAGTGTGTATTAACAAACACAGCCCAGGGGACAAAAAGGGCACTCCAGGGCCTCCCCTTTGCAGCAGAGGAAGAAACAAGTGTGCAGCTTTGCCAGACAATTTTCTCTTTATCACAGGTTTTGCCATGCTCTCTCCGTGTGACAGGGTAAAACCAGAGGGTTTGCAGCCTTTTTTATCATTTTGCTTTTAAATTAAACTTTATTTTTATCTTTAACATTTGTCAGTAAAAGTTTTGTCTTTTTGTCTTTTACATTGGACTGGAAACAAACGAAAAATGCTTCTTGTTATCCAGGTTCTTTAAACTTTGGTTTCTGTCTTCAGATGATGGCACAAATCAACTTAATCACACTGAGGCAGACATAGATCTCATTTCCAGAGATGTGAAGCAGCAAACCCACAATGCCTACAGCTTTAGCTCAAATAAATACCCACTATTCAAGTTCTGGTGTCCTCAACAGAAAAAGGACATGGAACTGTTGGAACAAGTCCAGAGGAGGCCACGAGGATGATCAGGGGCTGGAGCACCTCCTGTATG
>JANHGB010043810.1:16975-31450 GCA_026283785.1 Coracopsis vasa | reverse complement strand
CCCAAAGCCACAAAGTGAAGCTGGAAGAAGCCTGTCAGTCACTTAGGGCAACAACAAAGCAAAAGTGTAAGTAAAGCAATATACTGAAAGCAATTTTTTTCTTCAAAACTGTCAGAAATGAGGAGTTTTCCTCTGGTGTGACCTTTTATCCATCCCTGCTACCATCCTGGTGGGTTCTTTCCTCTCTCTCTGGTTGAGGCTTGTCACTGCTTGCATCTCTGCCCCATTCCCAGCCTGATCTTCCCTTACATAGTCTTTCTTGCACTAGTGCAAAACCATTGGGGACCTGCCTGAAAAATTCTTAAACACATGTGTTCATACACCAGAGGACAGCAGAACACTTCATCCTTCTGCTAAAAACATGGGAGATTAAAGGATAAAGACTATTCAGCTCCCATTATATCTGCTTTGAACCGTAATCTGGTTTTTTAAGGTTTAACATGGGAGGAATATGTGATGTTCTATCTCTTTGTGTTTCCTCTCCAAGGCTGTTTTTGAACATCTCCTTGTAGCTATTTGACTCGACTCCTTTGTAACTGAGTCTGCCTGGGGAGATCCTTACAGCTTATAAATATAATCTAGGCCCTGGGCCCGTATGCCTCATAGGAAGAATTAACTGGTTTGGAGCAGGAGACAGGCTTGTGAGCCAAGAGTACAAAACAAGAGAAATGGTAGGGAAAACAAATAGCCGTCAACAAAAGGAGGCAGGCACAGGGTCTGATAACTTGTTCTGATAGAGTTTGTGGCAGAGAGACAAAGGTACCCCCCTAATGAGGAAGAAGTTCGTAAGCCAGGTTTCATCCATACACAGTATTTCAGGTAAGAAAAATGTTCCATGTCTTTTAAGGTTCCTTCATCCAGATCTTCTCCCTGCAGTGACCTTCCTCAGTTAGAGGCCAGATTCCATGTGAAAGGTTTTCCTTCGCCAGAATATGAACTTCAAAGTGTGAGAAAAATGGGGTTTATCCAGCCGTAGGTCTCAGAGTGAGTGACCAAGAATGCTCTTCTTAGTTATTTTTCTTTGGATTCTAATTCCATCTTTCTCTCTCTTTGGGGATAAAACAGGATTTTCTTAGCACTTAGGCTAAGAAACGTGGTTCATTTCCATGGTACTCTGAAGACATTCCCTTTACACTGAAGGTTTCTGCTCACGTCTTCAAAGCATGTTCACCAATTAGAACTGTCTGATTCAAATAACTGGAGTGGAGGGGGAAAAGCCTTAGAGGAAGAAAAAGCACAGATAGGCCTTGACAAGTGGCAAGGCAGAACAACACTGGCGTTTCCAGAGCACTCACATTAATCGAGACACTAGCCACATTGATCACTAAAGTGTTAGGGTTAATTCAACCGACAGCACAGGGCTGGAATCCTATACTGTGAGCTTTTTAACTGGCACCAGAGGGGCACTGTGCCCCAGTTTATCACTTAAGTCTGAAAATGTTTCAGTGCTAACTCCAAAGACTTTTAAAAGCTGTGTTATAGCTGCTACACCCACTCCAGCCTTTCCCTACTCATGCTGCCTAGTGCAAACTGCAGTGGGAGTTTAGGATCAGCCTGTGCTGGCCTGTTTTCTCACCCTGTTTACTACCTCGTAGTGATTGCAGCATCTGGAGCAATGTGAGATGTTCCACTCAGCACTGACCTGGAAGCCTGATGGGGAGAGACCAGGACAGCCCCAGTGTCCCACTCTCTGGGTAAGCCATCCAGCAAAGCTCTGCAGTCCAGCCATCAGCTGGAGAGTGTGTGGTCCTCTTACAGTGATGTGAATGTCATTAATCACGATGCTATTTTTGATTCCTGTTGCTTATGCTGCAAGAATATGCTCAGTGCTCCTTGCGCTGAGGTGCCATCTTTCTGTTAGATTTCACAAGTAAATGCTTCTTGTCTCCATAGGAGAGCATTGAGATTATCACTGGTTACACTAGCTCCAAAGTAAACCAGAGAGAGCTACAGACTCAGTGCAGCCAAGCTTGTGAGGCAAAAATAGCAGGCTGGTGTACTGAGATGATGGAAAGAATCAAAGAGACATTGTCTACCAAAATTAAAATGTCTGCAAATGAGCTTTCGGCCAGCGCAGAGCCAAAAGAAATGTTTCTTCCATGGACTTATTTATTGTGGAAATCTGAAAGGAAGCAGTTGCTAAAGACAAATGGACATTGTGCTGGAGGTTTTAGAAACGAGACATGGTGGCACAAAGACATTGATAGTGAAACTGCCATCACTGATCTTCATTGTCCAAGCCAAGAGGGACTGAATAAAAGCTTGAGCTAAAGCCAGTAGAAGTGAATGGGAAGATTCCCACAGCCTTTAATGAGATTTTGGCTCTGAACCTAGATGAAGAAACATAACTGGCAATGAATAAACTGGATTCTAAAAATCCTTTCACCTTTAACAGAACAGAGTGGTGTTAGGAAAATGACAAAGAGAATCCGTTTATGGTGCAGGGGTTTCTCAGAAGGTGGCTATGTCCCACACTGAGCAAAAAACCTAAGCTCCTTGTGTTGTCCTCGACCAGGGCAGGAACAGCAGCTATCAAGCTGGAATCTCAAAGCAGAAACACCCAGCAGAAAGCCTCTCTTCCACCTTTATGTTAGCAGCTTTGGCATCCTCTCCCCAAGGCCATCCACTACTACCTGGAAAGGAAGAGGTGCCATGCTGCAGAGGACAGAGGGCAACTGTGAGCAGCCATCAATAGAAACAGAAAGTGCTTCAAGAAATAAGCACCTGCCTCAAGGCTGCAGTGCGTCCTTATGATGGAAGGACTTGGTGCAGCCCTGGGGCACTGCAAAACCAAGACTGATGGGCACAGTTAATTGTAAATTAAGGAAGGAGGTGCAGAGAGACCTTACAGGATGGGTTGATCTCTGTCCAGTTCCTGCTCACCCCAGAGGGTGGGTGTTGAGGGAAAGCAGAAGAATTATTTCATCTTTGTTCCTCCTCTATGCTTCAAATGGAATCCAATCTTAGGAGACCATGATGGCTTTTACAGGCAGGCAGACTTGGATATAAGAGTCTTTCTCAGCAAGGTCACCGAGTGAGTCAGTGCAAGGCCAGGAATAGCACTCAGGACCAGCATGGCTGTGTGGAGCTGGAGACAACAGGCTCTCCTTTGTCTCCCGGCCCGGCCAGGGAGGCCAGCTCAGGCCCTTGTTTCAGCACAGTCCATGCCATGAATTTCAGTGATAAAGCATAACACTTCTTGGATGCTGTTTCCTGTAGAAAAAGGCTAGCAAGCCCTAGCAGTTCCCAGCCACTGCATTCTGCTGGTTTGCCTGTAAATGCAGTCAGATATGTTCTTCCTGTTTCGTGCTTTTCCTCCTCCAAGTTTCTCCATTAGCAGTCTCTTAAACTCAGTGGGGTGTCAGACATTAGGTGGAAGGGATGATCAGGGCATTAGCCTCCGGTTTGACAGCGTGATTCAAGCTGTTTCTCTGCCAAAGCCCACCTGTATGTTCCTGGAAAGGTCACTGAATCTCCCTGTCCTGTTCCTCATCCAGAAAGCTGGGTTAAGGATATATCCCAAAGACACAGGGTTCTCATAAGTTGTGCTCCAGACTCTGCAGGAGCACCAGCTACTGAGTACTGTAGTTATCCTGAACAAGGAGTTTCAGCCTGGTTAGACACTGGATTTACTAGCAAGGTGAGAATGTGCTTCGGGGTTGAATGGGAGAGGGATGTCACTGCAGCTTCCCATGGCACCATGGTGTGGGGATGAGACTGACTGGTCCTGGGGAGCTGAATTGAAACTGCAGTCCAGTAAAGCCTGTGTCCCATGGCAGGTGAGCTCTGCTTGGCTCTGCCCATGGGATCAGTAATGGGTGAAGCTTACAAGTGAAAAACCCCACTGCTCCTCCCTTATAAAAACCCCAAAACTTAGTGTTTTCTGGGGCCAGGCACCTGCCATCTCACAGCCTAACATTTAAAGAACAAAGCAGTTCTTTTGAACAGCCTTAATATCCCTAGCAACGCCACAAGGCTTTTTTCCTGTACAGAGGTTCTTTGTCTTCTGGGCATCGGGAAGAATGAGAAATGCTGCAGGGATTTTGTACATTAAACAGCAGAGGTGGGAATAGCAAGGGCTTTCAATAGGAAAAGCAAGGATTTAAAGAGCAGCTAGGTGGGCTCTGAAGGTTGGCTTGTGCATTTCTCATCTGTTTCTCTCTCTTAGCATTTCTTTGTATGGTATTTGTCTTAGTCTCCTGGCTGGTGTGTTGGGCAATTAGGACTGAGATCTCTGATCACAGCAACCTTCTCAGCTGTGTGTCAGGTAGTACCTTCTCCAGGTGAGGGTTAAACTCACAGTCTGTTCTAAAAATGAAACCAAAACATGAAACTGCTGCTTCATCTTTTTTCTCTTCACTTCGAGCTCCTACAGCCCCACTTGCCCATTGCTCCACAGAGCAGAGAGTCCACACTCACTGCTGGAGAAACTGCCATCTGCAGCTAACTGCACGTTTGCTCTGAAGCTCTTTGTTACTCCTATGATTGTGCAATGATTGGTAGGTCATAGAAAACTTTCTCTTCTTCGGAGTCCAGGGGCAGCCTCAGATTTATTGTTCCTTGCTACTGGCTAAATCCAAGGTGGAATTGCAAGTGTGAAGGCAAGTTGTGCTGCTGCAACCGCCGCCATGCTGCACAGAGGAGGCCTTGGCCATTTTGCAGGAAGGGGCCAGAGGAGAGCTCCACTGCTTCTGCTTTGGGTTTGCCTCAGTCCACACTCGGATTTCAAACACAAAGGACCAAATCTCTCAAAACCAGTTGGGAAGGAGGGGAGGAATTGCACTTCTCTCTGTCCACACAGTGTGTCACCCTTACTCCATGCCGTTGTGCACTCGTATAACATTCCTACGGATCATAAATGGCTTTTAAAAGAGCCAACTTATGGACTTACGGTCCATAAACTGGCACTGTGCAGGTGAAATGGGGGTTTTACATTTGACATCTTTAGCCTGCAGGAGCATTAAACTAGCAGCTTCTTTTCAAGGAAGAGGCAGCCTTGGCTTATGAGCCATTGTGGTATCCTGCCAGCACCAATGGGTTGCTGGGGGTGTTGCAAAGCCAAGAGCTGCCTCTTCCTTCCCAGCATTATCCCAGAGCACTAAGGAAAGCAGTTGTCCATTCCTTCTGGATTCGTAGCCAAACTTCCTATTTCCACCTGCCAAATGCTGCTTGCTGGAGCCAACAGGCATGAGCACCAACACTGACAGCAGAGTCTCCTTAGCAAGATGCTTTCACATCAGCCAGAGGCAGACAGACTTTTGAACTCTCATTTCTCCTGCAGCTCCCCATGACCTCATCCCATGTTTTCAGATCTTCCCCTCAGCTCTCCTGCATCTCCTTCAGTCATAGCATTTTGTTTTCTTTCAGCTGCTTTCACAAGACCCTCACCTACCTGTCCTACCCCATCAGCCTTTCTCATGGTGTTGCCGGTAGTGCCATACTTTCACCTTCATTGCCTGTTTGGACAGTTATGCCACTAGTCCATGCCTAGCTACTGTGCTGTCCCAGTGTCCTTGCACAGTGCCACTATTGCTCTGCACTCCTTGGGTTTCATCACAAGCATTGTGTTACTCTGGGTTTGACGTGGACTGCACCACCCTGCTCCAGGGAATAGCAGGTTTGACCTTGGGCAGACTGGAGGGAATGTGCTTTTGGTAATGGTATCATTCCCACTTTCCTTGATGAAGTAGTGATGACAGTTCATGTGAAAGAAGTGAGGTGCAGGATCCCTTTTCAAGGAGACATGTAATTCCATTGATGCACCTGTGGGGGTTTAGCACATCCTTCTCTTCCCCAGCTCTATTGGCTTTGTTCTCCATTTCAGGGGGGTTTTGTTGCTCTGTTAGAGGTACATTGCAATGGGCTCAGAAAACCCGTCATTGTCAGTGGGGCTATCTCCTGAGCAAGGGACTATTCAAAATACACCAAAGTCATAGTCTTGCAGATGGAAACTGATCCAGAGATGTAACAAAGAGCGTTTCAGAAGGTACATTCTGCCAATTTTATGCCCTGTATTAAAATCCAATAGGCATGAAATGACCAAGAAATCCAACACTTTTATAGAAATTGTTTAAATATATAAGCTGCATCTCCTGTTAGTGCACATTGGCAGAATCAATAGAGCTCTGCTGCTGTGCGCTGCCTTTCTGTGCCGTATCATTAAGTAACAAATGAGTTGTCTGCCATAGATTGTTGGAGTATGGTCACAAATTGTAGACTGAAATGATTAGCCTGTGTTAAAGCATGTAGCATTCTCCTAAAAGAGTCTTTCTTTTAGTCCCGTGAACATCAAAATAATGCTGCAGCTTGATGGCTGAATAATAGCATGCTTCAAATCCCTTCTCCTAGCCCCAGAAACCTGAGCTGAAGTTTAGACGTCGCTTTGACAAGTAGTGTCATGACATTCTCACAGCTCTAATATTAACGCAATTCTGTGTGATTTGACTGTTCTCTGTCCTCTTCCTTGAGTCAGAAAAGCAATGGCCCTGAATGACAAGGAAAACATTCCAGGGTCAGCTGCTAATACTTGCTTTTTGCCATCCAGTTTGGCAGTAGCTTGTTACAAGTGCTGGCCTGGAAGACAACAGAGATTTTGCAATGGTTTGCAATGTTATGGTGATGAAGAATTATTTACAGCTTCAATCTCGTAGCAGGGTTGATGTCAGTCCTCCACCCTCTCCAAACAAAAAGCAAGATAGGGAAAATGCTTGAGAAAGGGAGAAAAAGCATGGATCTCATTTTAACAGCAGGCACCCGCTGAACACTTCCTTTCCCCTGGGTGAGTATCTTAGTTTCCTCCTTTCCATGGGCCATGTCCCCCTGAAAACAATGGCAGTTGCTTAAACTGAAAAGTCATGTTGTTCAGTTCCAATCCTAGCTTCTTTCAATGCAGTTTAGCAGCTGCAAATGAGGAGGAGAGCCAGCAGCACGGGAGCAGGCAGCTCCCTGTGTGCTCCAGCAGCCGACCCACACACCATAGCGTGGGGCTGCTGCCATGGCTGCAAGGACTGTGCTGCTCTGAGCAGAAAAGCAGCAAATCTTCCTGTGACCTCAGACATTCCTTCTGCTTTTCTCAGAGATGAGAGGCAGGTTTAAGACCTGTGGGATGCTTGCAGAGAGGCAGCGGGTATCTCAGGATGCTGGTAAGAAATAAGACTCAGTTGGGAACAGCATGAAGGAATAGGTGAGGGAGAAGCAGCTTCCTGTAATGTTCCTCATTTAGCACAAAACCATTTAAGAACATAAGACCATCAATAGTATTTTCATGTCAGAGATTCATCTTCTCCATCATCCTGTCTGATAGTGGCTCAAATAGAGGTATGTAAGAAGGCAGTAAGGAAATAGTCTTTTCCAAGGTTAGTTTCCCAGCCTGCAAGCATCTGAGCACAAGCTAACTGAGAGGTGATGTCTTTTTGCTTAATAACTCTTGGTGTCTTTGCTATGACCTTAACCACTCTCTTCTTGAGGGCATGGATGCATTTAATATCCACAGCAAGGTTTTCCATAGTCTGTCTGCAAGATGCATGCAGAAGCATCTTCCTTTAAGAAGCCTCCTGTGCACAACACCCCCAAACAAAGACCATAACCCCCTCATTCAGAAGTACCACCTCCCCTAGCCACAGCCCTGCAGCAATTCATTCTCTGTTTCCTTTCCCTCCTCACGACTGACCTGTGCCACTTTCCCCCACGTGACAGTGGTTTTAGGGTCCCTCCAGGCTCAGCAGCTCAACCTGAGGTGCCTCAGAGGGGAGTGAATCATAAAGGTGTTTATTTCTTTCTCATTCTTTTAAGAAGCCTCAAGATACGAGCATGTAAATCCCAGCCACAGACTGGAGTAAGCCTGCAGTCTCCATATGGAAATCACAGTGGATATCTGATAGTGCACTGGACTGTGCATTCACTCTGTTTTATCTGGGCACAGCACTGTCACCAAGGACTATCTTGCCCTCTATTCTTGCATGATATGATAGTTAAAAGCAATGCTAGAGATGATTTGATCGTTTATGTTTTCAGCTGCCTGTGGTCTGTTGCCACGTGTTGTCTCTGATGTGACAGAGGCCTTGAGAGCCATTATATGGGAAACTCCAGGGAAAATGGGAAAGCTGCTTATTTTTCTTGGCATAGGAATGATTGTTCTGGCCAAAGTGAGTCCAGTTTTGTGTGTGTTTATATCATGCTTCGTTATTTGCATGGCTGGCCCTGGTATGGGCTTCAGGGGCTGGTGGTTTTGTAATTTGTACAACCCTTGGTCTGTGCCTTTGCTGTAGTTGTGGCAGTTTCCTTTTTTATTACCACTTCCTCCTGAGGGAGCAGTAATTCATGGTCAGAGGTTAACCTCATTTGCTGAAGCATCCAACGTCTGCGCCAATGCATCTATAAAAATGGAGAGTGGGGACAAAGAGATGGGAAATAAATAAAAGAGATACTCGTCCAATGACATCCACAGCCATTCTTGTTGAGACACAGAAACAAAGGGATTTCTGTAGTGGCTGGGATCAATATCAAATCCAGTGTTCTGCCTTTATCGGTATATCCTAACAGTTCTTTGGAGGAAAAGAGCAACTCCATTAAGTAAAAATTGTGGAGGCATCTGCCTGTAATGGGCTTCGCTCTCTAAGCCAATCTGCTTCCTGAGCCAAATGCCAGTTGGTGGGTACCTTACACCACAATATTCCCTTATCACTACAGTTCTGTGCGGCTCTGGGTCCTCCCTTTGTGCACACAGCACTGCGAAGCCCTTGACTTGGATGACAGTTCATGGTAATGAGTTCTGCACACTAGCCAGGCATAAAGATGATTCTTTCCCTTGCATAGTGACAGCAAGTGGCTGCAACTCAAAATCTCACACTTGTTAAAGCTTTCTCTACCTACAGCTTTAGAAGGAGCAGGGAGGATGTGTTGCATGACAGAAGCTGCTGTGAGGCTTCACTGCAGCATGAGGGACAGGACAGGGTTTGTGTTACGAGACCTCGAGTGTTCTTGATTTGTCTGGGCAGCTCACACTGGTGGGTGAGAGCTGAAGTTCAGGGGTTAGTGACTCTGGCAACTAGAGTGCATTCCCCTTAAAGGCCAAGCTCTTGGAATGACACGGATGTGCCAGCTGCTGCTGCCAGGCTTTTGGGTTTTTCTCAAGGTAGATTCTAGCCTTTGTATGTATGTGTGTGTCTGTATGTCTGTGTGGGACTACGGAGTGCAAAACCAGAAGGCAGTATTGGTGATCAGGCAGTTACCCAAGCAATCATCCGGCTCAGTTGCTGGGTTTATGGCAGGGCCTGTGGTTTGATTGACTGTCAGGAATAGTCTGCTCTGAGAGATTGCTCCCATCTCACCCACCAGCCTGCTCTGCTCTTTGAGCACACACTGAGATCTGTTTTCTACTGTACATCCAGCATTGTACTGTCAGCTAATGTCTTCTGGTCTTCCCCATTAGCCACCAAGAACAAGTAACCACCATCGCTGTTGTTGGCTGTTGCTTATTGATTAGCAGATCAGTTCCTGGAATTAATGCTGACTCAGATGCACTAAACTAAGCAGGAATAATCCATCTCCTTCACAGAACTGTGGGAGTTGTGTTCCTCACTGAACCTCCCTCCATCATCCCATGGGGTGGGGGTTGATAGGACAAGCTCACAGCCGTGGGTGGGCATCCTGTGTGTCTCAGACAGCCTCAGGCATCACCTCCCCTGGGTGTAGTGAAGCTACTTCTGATTCCTCGTAGAGCTCTGTCCTAATTTTGGCTCAGCATAGATGACTCTGTTAGCACTTGTGGACAGAGCAGCTTATCAACCTTGGCTGATAGCTGGCAAGCTCTACAATGTATCAATCAGTCAATATGTTCCTAATTCAGTCCCCAGAAATGGGCTGAATGGGATGAGGCAATAATTTTAGGTTGCAGGAGTCATATTCAGCTAAGATGAGTTGGCAGCTTCCCTCAGGCTGGAAGAAAATATCCTAACTACGATAAAAAGCACTCTAAAGCCTGGCTCTAAATAAGTATTGGGCTTTGACACTTAACGGGAAGAAGCCAGATTTCCAGCTGCCAGGAGGATGCCCAGCTCCCAGGAATGTAATCTGAGATTCTTGACTCACTTTGTCCTAACAATTTAATAGTCATTTAGGCTAAAAAAAGCCCCAAAGTGTTGTCCATCAAAGTGATTTTGAACATAAGTTACAATTGTCCAGGGAACTCCTCTAAGTAGCAACAGGGTCGATTGCTTGCTGCAGTCTGCAGATACCCTCATCCCAGTACCTTGGCTATCCCCATCCATCTCCAAACACAGCCCTGCCCTGCCTCAAACAGGCTAACCAGAACTTGTCATGGAGAGGGAACACCAGCCCATGAAGCCCAGTCCTGTGCTAAATTCCCATGGAAAACAATGTTGAGGTACTCATCCGTGTGGTTATTTTTTGGCAGGTCCTGTTGGTAAACTGCCTGTGTTCCGTGTTTACTGATGGGAACAGGGTGGGGATCGCTGCTGCACTGAGTGCTTCTAAATATATGCTGCATCCTTTCAGCAATGGGTAAACCAACTCCCCTGGTTTGAACCAAGGGACTCCAGCTCCACTTTCAGAGCACCCAAAGTGCGTGATCCACAGGCTGCAGGATTCCCTGGTGACAGACAGAACATCCTGGAAAAAAGCCCCAAAGCCTAAACAAAACAGGCTCCTGTGAGCTAAATACAGGGATACACAGGAAAAGCTTTTAATCTTGGATAGACAGTCAGAATTGTGCTGCCTTCCTCTCCCAGAAAATAAAAAGAGAATCCTATAAACCATGTTTTACTGCCCAAGACACTGTATGATAAATGAGAATGGGAGGGGGGAAGTGAGAGAAGAGGGAACACCTTGAGAAAGGATGAAATCCTAGGCTTGGCTTTAGGACGTGAATACAAAATGCACCTCATACTCATGGATACAGATAAAGTTTCTCTAGGAAGAATGTAGATGAGCAGCATCAGCATTGCATTTCATTGTCTTTCCTCTGTTTTGGACAGTTGTTTTTGTGGGGCTCAGTGATAACTGATAGAAATCTCACCTCTGGCAGGAGAACAACGAACTGTGTTAAAAATGTAAACCTCACAGAACTAAATGCACCTAGAAACAGCTTTATAGGGGCCAGAGGGTGAAACTCTGTCCATGTGGAAGATGTGCTCAGACTGCAGGTTATCTTTGAGGCATTAGGAGGAAGAAGTTTTGTCCTTTTGCATCTCCATGCAGATTCCATGCTGAGCAGAGCTTGGCCAACTCCAAGCCCTGACGAGAGGTATCCAGGATCCCCCTGCATTCAGTCATATGTCTCAAATTTCCATGTCATCTTCACACATCCAGGCTTGTTTTGAGTCTTTCTCTGACCATTTGGTTCAAGTCAGCTTATGATAAGAAGTAAAAATCTCTTTATCCTGAATCTATCTGTGTTTAAGAAACAAGCAGGGGATTTCGTGAGGAGTGAGGAGAGATTGTGCAGGGAGAAGGCAGACCCCAAATAAAGCCTGTTATTATCTTACTGTCATCTTACAGAAGAACATGAGTGTACTACTGACAGGAGCCCCACACCACAGACTGGGAGAGACCGCCAGGGAAAGTCAGGGTTGCTGTAGGAATGCGTGGCAGGACACATCCTAAACCTCCTACCTTGCGTGAGGGACCTTTCCAGCAGGACCCAACCCGCGGTGCTGCCCTTGGGGAACTGCATCAGCAGGTCAGTGGTTGAGTTTGCCAGGCAGGTTGGTTTGTGCCACGTGCCAGGGTGGTCAGGGGTGAATATCAGGTGTATTGAAACAGTCAACAAAAGAAGTCCTGTGAACTTTCCCCTGGTTGGCATTCCTCTCCATGCCGACGGTACGTGTTGGACTCCGAGGTCCCAGTCTGACCTGTGTGTCAGAGCTATAGTTCCTATGTGCAATCACAGCAAAATCCCCACTGATGCCTACAGGAACAAACTCCACATCTTAGGATTGTTTTTTTCCCCCTGTGAGATGCTTCCAGCGCAAGTCTGCGCATTCCATTTCTTTTCGGGGCTTGCAGTTAAATATCTGTGGCCTCTGACCCTGAATTTCAGGGTCTTTATTTGAACACACACGATTTCATTTCATTCTCAGGTTAAAATCTGGCTCTTGGGGTTGCTTCTCTCAGCTTCCTGCAGTTACAGACTCCTACCAGCTCTTCCACGGGTGTTCTGTGCACACAAGGCAGTGATCTTGTGTCACACCCAGGCCCTGATCTTGGGAGTACTCATGCATCCCTAAATGAATTTCTAGTGGCAACAGTAATGCCTCATTCTAAGATTAAAGAAGGCAGATGGAGCTGCACCAAGGGAGTGTTAGGTGTCCATGGCTGTGGTGCCTGCGTGATGGAGCAGCCGATGGCCCTGGAAAGGAAACTCATGTGATCTCTGCTCTGATGTCCAAGAGCTGAATTACATCCTCTGTGCCTCAGGACTGCTTTTTCGTCACCGCCCTTCCCTCTGGAAGTATTAATAGCTCTGTGGTCAAAGAGTTTCACTTGTAACAGGAGGCGGAAGAAGAAAAAGTAGAACAAGGACTCGAGCCAGATCCTCACCTGACATAGGCTTCGTAAAAGGAACCAAACCTACAAGTATCCCAGTGTGTGTGTGGCTGTTTATCACTAAGGCAAAAGCTGTTATTGTGGTGGTAAAACTTCTACAAGCAGAGAGACAAGCAACTGCTTTTGTCAGCTCAATTGCTTCTTCATCCTAAATGTGTGTAGCGTGTCCAGGACACTTCTGGCATCTGAATCTGGAGGCAGAGCATTAACCTTTGTAAGCTTCAGGAGGGATTTAAACTTTCTCTTGATTTCCTATTTTACCTCTTGTGATTTCATGCTTTACCTTTTGTTATGTGTTACATAGCAGCTTGGCAGGGAGAATGCACTGTCCTTTTATAATGCCTTTTATTTAATGGCTTCAGAATGCTTTGAAACCATTGACATTGGACATTAGAAGTGGGTCAGTTCTGCCTTCCTCATTTTAGAGATGAGGACAAACAGGTAGAGAGGTTAAATGATTTGCCCTGCAGAAAGGAAATGTATGGATAGTGCAGTTTGGAAGAGTACATAAAACTTTTGGCTCTGTTAGCTCTGTGCTTACCACAGGAATGGATTTCCTCCTTCTGTGATCATTGACAGTGAGCCTGCCAGTCAGAGAGATATAATTAAAGAGATCCAAAAGCAGATGGGCAGCCCAGAGCTGGGATTCCTCTCCCTACAACAAACTGGAAGGATGGATGATTGAGAGAATGGGACTAGCTCATGTGTGTTCAGCTGATGGGTGAAGTAACCACAGAAAGTGTCAGGGCCTCCCAAACCAGCTTTGTACCTGCCTCCACATGAGTGTGGGGCAGAACTGGAGCACAACATCAAACTGCAGGGTCTTTTCCCAGTCCTGTGCTTGTAGGAGACTGCAGAGCTCCAGTGAATAAACCTGAGGAGCCAACGGCTGTAATAAGGATTTCTTCTCTCCATTTCTGTTTGCTTTCGTTGCCAATCAAACCCTCAGTGTGGAATGGAATAGGAAGCACATTGCTGTCGATGATCTCTTTTATTCTATGGCCTCATGATAATTTGTGGGTTTCTGGTAGTGACAATTTCTGCAGAGCTGGGGTTGCACAGGAGTCTCACTTTTCATTTAATGGTAAATGGAGTTTCCAGCCATCACAGTTGCAGAGAGAAGCCTGGGTGACAGGCCATAGAATACACAGATTGAAATACTGCATGTCAGGTCATCTGCATCAAATCACCCTGAAACAGAATCAACACGGATTGCAGCGTGCTGGTTTATCACCTAGCAGAGGTATTGCAGGCTTAGAAAGCTGTTGTGGAGCATTTTAAGTAGATGAGATTTATTCCCATTTTATGCGACAATACAGTGACACCAGGTCAAACGGGACTGAATAGTGTTTCAGTGCAGGCTCAACAAAGTATCTCAGGAAGCTTATAAAGACAGAACCAAATGCAAGATTGTGCTACACCATTTTAGAATTACAAACAGAATAATCTGCATTCATAGCTGCTCCCTATCCAAGGGTGATACAGTCCCACACAAGCTATAATGCACTTTGCAACCCCTGTTTTCAGTTGCCTTTGCAACTGAAGGCATACCTGAGGGTTTCCTACATGGAAAAGCTGCTTAATAAAAACAAGTCCATGGCAGTTCCTTCAGTGATCTTCACCTTTGGCTTGAAATCTGCCTGCACTTGACCTTTACCTTTGGCTTAAAATCTGCCTGTATTTACTTCCAGTTGTATCTGTATCACGTTTGCTTTTCATAATCAGGTTTTGAGTTATGAAGGAAAGTTTCTCAATCTTGTGATTCCTGTGGGACCATCTCAGTGCTACTGCAATCAGCATGAAGTGCTTTTGACTGCAGTAGAAAATGTGCCATATAGGCCTTTGAGAAGAGTCCTCTGACAGCTAAAGTGCTCTTAGACTAAGCAAATCCACCCCCAAATATAGTGATTC
>JANHGB010043808.1:0-72249 GCA_026283785.1 Coracopsis vasa | reverse complement strand
CCAGTGCTCAGTCACCCTCACAGTAAAAAAGTGGTTCCTGATACTTGGGAGTATGCTTCTCTGTTCCAGTTTGTGCCTGTTGCCTCTGGTCCTTCAGTTGGGCACTGCTGCAAAGAGCCAGGCTCCAGCCCCTTTCACCTGAAGGTATTTATATACATTGGTGAGATCCCACACTGGTCTTTGCTCCAACCTTTCCTGGGGCTCTGTAACAGAGACATTCTATTACTAGCTTTTTCCAAGAATGTATTTCTACTCATCAGATGTGTTGGGATCTCATGCTTTATGCCTGAGCCTTCAGCCTCAACCCAAGTTTAGCGCTTCCCCACAGAGAACCAGGAACACATGCTGTTCCAGTCTGTGCATGCTGGGAACACAGCTAAATCAGCTCATTTGGGAACCAGCTGAGAAAACCTGCCTGCCTGCAGTTTGTCTCTCAGACTCTGCTTCCAAAGTGACTGTTGGTTTAGAATATTCCAATACTATGGAGGAGTTCCAGACATATATTGTGAAACCGTGATGCTGTAGCAATGTAGATGCCGTACTCCTGCAAAGAGCAGCAATATGAATATGATATGAGAGAATAAAAAGGTCAAAAGTAAGCAGTCATCCCCCCAAAAAAGTAAAGAAAATCTGTGTGGCAGGACCACATTATTCAAAAGATCAAAACCTCCAGAAAACAAAGTGGGGGTTAATTTTCTGCCCCTTTGTGTGTGTGTGTGTGTTCATCGCTTTAAAGTTTTATTTTTAAAGACATTTAGGCCTGTGGCTGGTACTTCACGATTGTTTTCCTGTGATAGAGACACTTATTATTCATTGCAATAATTACTGTGTAATATTTTATACTAAAAGTTGTTCACATTGCACAATCAGGAAATGCTGAGGAAGTGGCTGATTTAACTGTTCTATTTTTAACTGTGTACCAAATTATGTTGGTGTTAGTGCTTCTGTACTTGTAGGCTTTTCACCACCACCCTGGTCAGTACGTTCTCATGAAACTTAATGCATTTTTCCAGAGCTTCTGAGCATAATTGTTTATAAAATAAGATTTTTACCCAGAATTTGAGTTATTGTGTGCTGTTTCCAAGGGGACAGTGTTTCAGGGTTCTCCTAATGCTTTTATCACCCAGCTTCTCTGATCAAGAAAGTAATTTCTTACTGATTGCAGAACTCTTGAACTCAGTCTGGCAGCTGCAGTGTGAAACTTCTCTGATCCAGTCTCCTAGTTATTTATTTACATATCATTTGAAATGATTTTCAGGGCTGTTTGAAAACCTCTTGACATTGCATTATCCATATTGCAAATCTTACGGTGATTTCTTTTTTCCTCTCTTTGTATTACAGATAACAGACGAGTGACTTTGGAAAGGTCTCGTTCTCGCCACAATGGAGCAATTGCAGCCGTATGATTCTTCTGATGCCAAAGAATTAGTGAATTGTTTTATTTACAGTTAAATGGATATACTTTGAAAAGAGTTTATCATACAAATTGGCAATGATCATAAAGGAATACTGGTATTGAGTACATGAGAAGATGTATAAATATTATGTATTTTAAAAGCTATTGCTAAATAATCCACATACTGTATCTTATCACCCCAACTACCAAGATCTGTAAACAGTGTTAAGCAGTAGGATATATTTCTTATTTTCTTATGTTCTTTCTTTGGGTTTTTTTTAAAACAATCCCTGGGTTTTTTTGTTCTTTAAAGATGGCAACTTCCATGAACAGTGTTGGGGATTTTTAGGTTATGTTTTATATGGGTAAGAAAATACGGATTTGTTGGAAGAATACAGCTGTGGATTCCATTTGCAGTTCTGATTTGGACATGAAAGGATAAAATAATAAAATTGAATGTTAATAAATTCAGAGATGAGCTGGTCTACATTATCACAATGTGTTTTGTAACCATAAAAAGCAATGCATAGCCCCAGTCAGGTTGCTGAAAACCTTATCTCAGTGTAAAGCCTGGTGGATTCAGCTATTTTGGCTGCACATAGGATATACCACATATCTACACGTTTGGTGAGATGATGATGTACATTTACTTATCACTGCTAAATGAATTTAAATGAAACAGAGCATAGGATTTTACCAAAATTGAATGGTATCAAGGGCAGGATAGGCATGTTTTTAACTGTATCTAAGGAGGGATTTTTCTAATAATGCACTTATATATTCTTTATAAAGACATTTGGGGGAAAATAATGATTGTCCTATTTTAATTACGCTAAAAAGACCTTTGTGTAGGTTTTTAGAGATGAGCTACATTATGAAGTTATTCAGAACTGCCTCTGAGTTTTTCCTCTGTTTCTCAGGTAAAAAATGTAGCGGGATCTCTACTGATGGATTTTAATGCTGAGGGTTTAGCAACTAAGAACAGATTTTCTACCTGGAGCACTCTATAGCAGTGATCAATGATTGCAGCAGTCTGATTTTTTGGGAAGCTCCTCCCATTCTACTTTGTATACAGGCCCCTTGCACTGCAGTACCTCAGGTGAGCAGTCAGTTCAGTAGCTGACACTGTGTATGTTCTGCCACTCAATGAGAAACTATAGTTCCCTTTTCTCCCCAGACTCTAGATGAATGTACAATGCGTTTGGTGGGCAGGGCAGTCTTCACCATCCTTTTTACTAAAGGTTCATTGCTTATCTGGATGGGATGGAGAATTGTAAGTGGGGGTTCCAGTGGAACTACTCCTGTTGCTCAGCTATGATATTTAAAGAAAAATGGAATCCTGTGTAGCAGATGGCACTTGTTCTCAAATTATTATTGCTTTTCACTGATGTTTATTGCCTGATGTTATGGGGAACTTTTTTTTTTTTAATGTTATATAAAGCATATTTGGAAGATAAGGTGTCCCATTGTTTTCTGTGCACAAACTGCTAGCTCTAGAGGAGCGTTTGATCCTGGGGCAGTGTAACTTTGCACTACTGCTTGAGCCAAGCATCTTTGTACAGTAGTCTTTTTGCTTCTGTGGTAAGATACTCTTAAGACTATCTAACTAGTTTGGGATAAATTCTCACAGTTTCAAACTATAGTGGTCAATTTCCAATTATTTTAAGAAAAGATTCAGCTGCTTTTCAATCTAGTATTGAAAGAATTTTTACTGTATTCAAAAGAAACAGGGGCTTTGCCCAATAGTCTTCAAAGGAAACGGGCTTTGCCCATTGCTGTATCTCTAAACATAGGAATATGACTGAAGCCTAGTGAAATGTGTGCTGTCAACTACTACCCTTCCTAAACTCTTTGGGGTTTTTTGTGGTTTTAGTAACGAACTGAAGAGGTTTATGGTACTTCAGGAAAAACAAAATGCATGCAACAGGATTCTGTCTCCCTGTTCGTCAGTAACAGATACAAAGAATTATATCCTGTTTTGTGTAAGGTCAACATCAACCTTGTGTTGAAGCATAACTTCCTAAAATGGAGCTACTACATTCACAGTTATAAAAATGTGCTTAATGTACAAAGCCAGTTTAAAAGGATTAGGTTCATAATGTCTATATAAATTTGTGCTACAATCAACAGTGTATTAGAATTCAGATTTCAAAATGAGCGTTTTGCTGGGATTTACAAGTATTGGCATAATCTTTATATGTGCAAACTCAAAAGCTCACAACAGAATCTTTATACTGTAGCAGTAATTATTAGTGCACGAATCTTTCATTTCCATGGGTGGTTATTTTTTTCCTTTAAGCTCTGTGAAAGCTGACTACAGATTTTAAAGAACCAAATCTTAGGGAAAAAAAAAAAAAAGCAAATCCAAAATAACATCATCTGATGCTTCTATTTTACTACTATTTTTTTCGTATTTGAAACATTTATATAATTTAATGGACATATCTGTTAGAACAAAAGTGTCTTTCAAAGGAAAACTAGTTTAGAAGATAATTTATGTAAATATAGGGTGCTCGTATTTATGAAGTCTAAAATATTTTCTGAAATTGATGCTGGTCACTTTGTCTTTTGATAGTTTTTCAGTCTATATTAAATTGCAGATATTTTTAATGTTTTTATTCTTGCTCTAATTTTCAGAGGTGTCACATGTTTATCTAGAAGTGTAGAAGAGTAGCACCTTTTTCAGAAATGCACTTGCCTTATTTTCTAATTTTAAAGAAAATGAACTATATCAGTTAAATTATATTTGTATTCAAAGTAATCCCAGAAAGAAAATCGCTGGAGGGTTCGTACATAAATTTCTCACTGATTATGTTTCTCTATATGTCCCCTGGGACATGGCGTTAACAATATACCAGCACATCTGTTTGCATTCACATTTTACCAGGTACAAGTACTGAAGAGACTTTTTTTGTTCTGATGTTACACTGTTTACATTTCTTAGTTTATTTAAGAGGAAGATGCTCTTACCTTTGCAATGAATTGAACTAAATTTGCAGTTGGTGTGGGAATGAAATGTTTAAATCATATACAAATATACATCTCTGTTGCTTAACTACTGGCTGTATAGACCAGAAATGTAAAGACACTAGGCATTTCCTGCTCAAGTTTCCTGTGGTTTACTGAGAAAAAAGTGCAACACAGTTTGTCATGTATGTTTGTTTGTGATTCAACAAATCTCCTTTCCCAGCACTTAAATGATATTTGGTTTAAATGTTAATCATATTATGAACTGATGCTAAAGCCAAAAGAAAATTAGTGCCTCGGAGGGCATTGACAAACGGCTTCAGGAAGTATTCCCAGAAATACTATTATTATTAAGTTGTTCTGCTTTTAGACAACCATGGTCAATATGAATAATGTTATCTAAAATTATCTGTTCTTTCTGGAAAATTGAGATACAAATACAAGAATTCCCATAGTTCCCTTCTGTAATATGCAAATACTTATAAATATCTGTATATTTTTGCATTTTTGTGTGTGGTATATGTACTACCTCAGACAAATGCTGTAAAAACATGTAATGTTTTCATGGTTTCTATCCAAACCACAATTCATCAGTGACCTACTTTAAATTCATCCCACAGTATACAAATGGTTTGCAAAACTGAGAATCTGGCTGAGTTTTAGGTTTGGCTCTGGAAATCCTCCTATAGCTTTCATTAAGAAAACTTTGCAGTGCTCAGCTTTTGCATCCCTCAGGCAAATCCTGCTTTGATGGGTGAATTTAGTGCTTCCTACATTGAGAATGATATAGCTAGTAAATATTTAAAGCCGGTAATAGTTCTGTGGGAGCAAACTTACCTATATATGTAAATTGCTTTTTATCCATTAAACAAAGGCTTGGCTGAATTATACTTTAATGTTTGCCTTCAAATTGCTGAGAGGCCAGGCGCAACAAACGCTAAGTAATGAAGCAGTGTGAAGCCCACCTTTCATGTGCCATACTGTATCTGCAAGTTATTCAGTTTTAAATAGGTATCGTAAGAAAGCTCGACATCTCTTCCTCTACAGTACGTACACACATGCACACGCATGCACAGAAGATGTAAATAAACAAAAATCAAAGCAGAAAAAGCCAAATCCCTCAGCTTCAGGTGTCTCTGTTTCACATCACGTATTGCTTTTGTGCACAAAAGAGGGAGTTGTGTAAGCCTGTGAATTCTGCAGTCCTGCAAGTTGTCACTCGGCACTCACTGATATCATTAGAAGGATGTTAAAGGAGAAGGATTTGGTTTTGTAGTGCTTCTTTTAGCACAGTTTGAGGTGATACATATGCCACAGAATGTGAACAATAATCTATTGCAGTTTAGTTGGTCTGCTGTCATGCACCATTTGGTTTCCCTTTTGGAAGTCTCATGACTCCTGATGCCAAAAAAAAAAGAAAAATTAAAAAAAAAAAAGGTGACAAAACTCATGCATTTCTATTTTTTAAACAGCTCTGTGTTTGTATGTAATGTTTAAAATAGGAATTTGATGAAATCACAGCCTGGCCATTGTTAATTCATGTATTCTGAAAACTGTAATAAAGATCTCCATAACATGATTTTGCTAGGTGCGCCAATGTTTTGCTTGTTTATAGTGGTTATTACCTATTGAGTACCATCAATTCCAAATCTCATTTTGTTATATGAAATTATCACACTGAAATTACTTTCCATTTTAGCTTGCTGACTTTTTATGGATCTCTGTTTTTTTTCTCTGAGATGTCAAGTATATTTGACTTGAATATGGAGAAAAAGGTACCTTTTTCTGATGGGAGGAGGACTTTAAATCCAAAATCATCCCAAAAGTGTATAATTAAAAGAAAAACAAAAAAAAAACAAATATTAAATCATGGTGATACCATTTTATTTTTACAAAAATAACAATAAAAGGGAATCACTAAACAAATTCCATGGGTCCATATTTATTTTAAGTGGCTGGATTCCAGTACAGGCTTTTTAAGACAGACCCATAGTCAGTCAGACAGCTGCTGGTGGTGGTGTCCAAATTACTTAATTCACTTGGTCACAAAATGGTCTTGATGGAATAGAAAGTTGACAGACTTTTACCTTCAAAACTGTATATTGCACCGTAAACAGCTTCATGATGTCACCATAACCGACTGAACTGCACAACCATATAGAGAGAGCACTTGGAATTTCTGAGCTAAGTAATTAAGGTTCATTAATGGAATTCTAATGAATATGATCAGCCATGTTGATACAACACTTCTTAAGTAACTTATTCTGTGTGGAAAAGATACGCCAAGGGGTGGTCAACAGCACCATTTTATTTTTAATGAATTGAACTGTAGTTGGAATGCACTGTTTGATGTATGCTGAAGCAGTAGAGATTTATTTTCTTATGGGATTAATATGGAAAACAATGAAAACTTCAAAGTACCAGCTATCAATGTAAATTCTATGATTGTCATGATTAAGAAAAATGTAGTGATTTTTCCTACATATACCATATTCTTATTCCTTATTTTTAGGTAGATGTTCTTGACTTTCTAGTGTAGGAATCTGGGATTCCCACCATCGTCTCAGCTATTTTTGCCTTTGGGACATTGGCAGGCAGAGTTTGTCCTGAAACAAGTAGCAGGTACCTTACTACCTTTCTCAATGGTTATTATTTTAGATACTTAAGAAACCCTGTAAGATAACTTATAATTGATATCAAGTTATGGCACTCTGCCACATAGACTTCTTTCTTACATGTGGATATTGTCTGTAAATTTGAGCTATGCTTTTCCGCTCGATTATTTCTTCTGGCCACCATCTCAAAATCAGCTTTTCTACAATTTTTAAGGAAGTCAGCATTACTGGGCTGTAGTTGAATTATGAAAACATTTAATTGATTAGCTCAGAATTGTTTGATGAGTACTTAACAGCTGTAGTGAATCCCTTTCAATAGGTGTGAAACTTAAGATTAAGAAGAAAATTCCATGTGAGGGTTTTGGTGGGGTCTTTTGCCTGTACGCCTTGAGCACACACTAATTTAGTCCAATTCAGAAGGTACTAAAAGCTGTTTATTTGTGTTAGTGTAGTATCAAGGCCAACCTAAGAAACCCATCTGAGAGGCAAAGGATGTTATCTCAGGCGCCATGCTAACAAAATCACAGAGCTTTTTGATTTCAGCTGGCTCTTGCACTGCATCAGCCTGCAGTCTACTGGTGTGAAGGGACTTGCAGTGAGGCAGCGCTGCAGCCAGGTCTCCAGGCCAGGTTTTGATAAGGGCAATGTGCCCAACTTTCTTCCATTGAAATAAATGATCTCTGAGTCTTAAGGGGCAAATTATCTGTGAGGCCCAGATGCCTGAAAAGCCCTGTCAGTGCTGATCTGCTTTTTAAAGTGCCTGAGTCCTTAAGGAAAAGAAATAATAAATGAGACCTGGTCCTGATACGGCATTGGTATAAACTAGTTGTAATTCTCCACTGGTGTTACACCAACCCCACATATCCACATATCTGTAGAAGTTACTCCTGCAACATTCAGAAATGTGTGATTTTAAACAGTCCTTGAGAGTACAAGGATGACTTGATGCATAATTACCACACTGGCAATTCACTGGTGGTAGAGATTCATGTCAGGCTGTCACTGTTTTAACAACTTTGGTGATGCAGGTACCCTCAAGTGGCTCAGAAGACTATTTCATTTGTGGAAGAAATTGTTAATGATCACACTTTCTCCAACGTGCTTTATCTGCTGGAATAGTAGAAAGGAAAAAGGATTACTTTGAAGAGATAAAAGCAAGTGTTAACCAAAGGTATCTATATAATAAACTGTGAATAAAGTTGTAAATTTGAAGAAATGACATCTTAAATGTACCACACCTTGATACCATGCCTATTCAAGTAATATTCTTTTACTTACATGGTAACTTAAAGCACAGCAGTATTTGCAAACTAAAAAGAAAACACAGACTAGATTAAAAAATTAATAAGAATTCAATGACTGAATTCACTGCCATGAAGATAAATGAGATTACAAAGGCAAAAAGTAATGACACATCTGTATAAAGCCCTTTGCACTCCATGTAGTGAGTAGTACTGAAACCAAACAGAAAAACAAGGGGCAAATTTGGCACTGTGCATAGTAGGTTTTTGAAAGTGATTGGTTATACTTCAATGAAATTGTGGGATTTGAAAGCTGTGGTAAAAGAATGGCCCAATGAAAACTGTGCTTCCAGAAGTATTTCAAAATTCTGTTAAGCCTAGAAAGATCTAATTTAATCCTAGGCAATGTGTGTGTAAATGTCGTTTGTAGTTTACCTGAAGCTAATTAAAATCTATAGGTTTAATTCCAGTGAATGATAATTTAAGCAAATATAATGAGTTCCATATAATACCTTAAATACAGTAATACGATATTTTGTATAGCTTGTTTCGTGTCTAGGTGATGGGTCTTCAAAGAGTCATAGCATCGTTTTCTCAAGAGGAAATGCACTTGCGAACACTAATGAAATAATTTTAAATTCAGATAGCATGAACAAGTTAAAAGCAGGAGGGTTCTTACATTTCAACTGAATATATTTCTGTGTGAGTATTTTATTCTCTGTTGCATCTCACTGTTGTGCTGAAATTCTTCAGTGCTAAGAAATCAGCATCAGTCTTGCAGACTGCCTAACTGCAGAAGCCTGTGTGTTACTTAGGGGGAAGAGAGAAACATAGACAATTCCAAGCACTCTGCCCAAGGAGTAGCCTTTTCTGCAAAGGTTGTGGGGTTTTTTTAACACAGAGAGGTTTAGCTCACCACGGGATATTGTTGGCAGTTAGGAATAAGGCTTAGTAGCAGTAGGAGTGTTGCAATGTAAGTCAGTAGTTAGAGCATCATTAAGTCTAAATAAATTGTTTACTCCTTGTTTATGAAAAGTGCAAAATCAAAGTGTAAACTGGTTGGGATAGACAACCAGTCTTTTTGTCTTCCCCCCAGAAGGCAGTGAAAGATGACTTGAAATGGTTTTAGCTGTATCCTTTCAGTTTTCTTTTTCTGAGAAAAAAAAAGTTGATGTAAAACATCTCACCATCAAATGAAAAGCAGAAAAAGCTGGCATTGAATTGTTATAGCTGGGAACACTCAGGAGAAAAATACACTAGTGAAAGAGAAAGATGTGGGAAGAAGATCCACATCAGTACTGCAGTGACTCTTCATTCTTCTGTTGTAGTTTTTACTTTTTAACCCAGGTTCTCCCAAGTGAAGCCCCGACCCGCAGCCACTCACCCACAGCAGATTGGGCTGAGCCCTGGGCCTGAGCGCAGAGCTGTCTGCTCAGCCAGCAGTGCTCCTGGGGAGTCCTGTTGTCTGCCTTTGGAGCAGTGCAGGAGGTATGCCTTGCCTTTGGGTTGACAGGTCTTGGAAAGGCATTTTAGAAAGCAAGATGCTGCTGTAGGCCAGTTCCCAGCAGGGCAGAAGGACAAAGCAGGGGGAAGGGAATGAATCCAGCATCTGGAATGCTGCCTGAGAAGCAAGCAGCTGTTGCTTCCTCCAAGTCTCAGTTTCACACTGCAGGCTCAGGCAGTTGTTACTGCAGCAGTTTGTTTGCATATTACAGGTTTTTTTGTGCTGTAAAGATTAAGGCATTAAAGAGGTGATTTTTAGCTTGAACAATATGGAGGAATTCTATGCAATACAAGAGCCCTGTGTATAGATACAGCATAAAGCTGGTGGTGATGGTCCTTTGATACTATTCTTAGCCTAACAGCTAATCTAGAGCATGTAATTTAGACTGTGACTTTCATTTCATCACCTTTAAAGTTAAGATAGATTAGCAAAACTTGCACAAGTATGCTGTTATCAGCTTGATTTTTTTGAAAGGTTGGCAAAGAATTGTTTCTTGCATTGTCTAAGATAAATTCAGCCAAATTCATTTTGTCTCCCCTTTCCTAGGTAAGACATTAGCAGATTTCTGTAGTTAGTCTGCAAACCCATTTACGTGCCCTCACCAGTAACACCTATGGAATTCTGAGCAGTGAAATGCAGTAGAAAGTAAAAAAATACTGAAAGTAGTAATGTACTGAGGTGAAATGCAACAAACACATCCTGGGTTTATGACCTGCATGTGTTATTTGAAGGAAAAATTTGTATTGATTCACTTTAGATACATAAGTTTATCATTGAGGTATTGCTGCTGTAATGATATGCAAGTGTCTCTATTACATATGCAGTATGTTGCACAATGTTAATGCTTTCTGTATTGATTGACTCAGACCATGTTCCTCATAAGCAGTAGGAAGTCTTAAAGCCTGATGCTGATGCTGGAATGTGATTATGTTATGATGGAATGCAGCTTATTCAGCAATCCTCTGATTATTAAGGTAATGAAGGTAATTTATAGCCTCTTATGACCTACTGGTTCCAGAAGCTAAAATGCAGGTGTTAGGGGAAACAAAACCCTGCTTCAAGAGCTACTAGATGCAAAAGCACATAAATTTTTGTTAGGTAGTGATAACATACAAAATGTAGCTTCCATAATTTATAGAGAGCCTTAATAAGTTCATATTTGTATCTTTAGGTCTGGTTAATATGCCAAGCCAGACATCCAAAATGTCATTCAGTTTAGTATTGTTAGAGTGGTTACCTAAAGTATTATAGTAATGGTTTATGTGTACTGTAGTCCATCATCTGGGTGCTGCTGTGTGGGTCGTGTATTAAGCCTGGCTCTGCTGATTTCAGGCTGATGCTCTGAAACTGAATGAAATAAATGGCAGCTTTCCTGTGGACTTAAAAGTCATTCCCCATCTATATGTCAAATTATAATTATCCTTATCTATAGCTTTAATGAAAGATAAGTTCTCCATCAAAAGCAAGGTTTCTTCATATAAAAAAATTTCCCCAAACCATCTGCAAATGCCCACATAAATATTTATCTTTATTTAAGTTTTGATTCTTGAAGTTTGATTAAATGGTTAAAAAAATAGAGAATATTAATTACATGAGTTTATTGAAACTTGCTGTTTTCTTTAATACCCTTTATATGCCAATAGATTGTGTTTCTTTATGACATAAATTTTTCATCTCATTAGTTCCTAAAAGGAAGCTTGTTCCCTGCATTTAAATACTCACATTCTGAAGCTTAAAGGTAAGTTTAATTGTGGTATCAGGTGATTAAAAATTAGTTTATATTTTTTTATCACAAACCTGGGCATGGGTTCTGTGAATATAACTAAACATAATGTAAGGGCCTTTTGAATCATCTACATTATGTTTGCATAGTACAGTCACTTCACAAAAATTAATAATCTGCAGTCATTCACAGCAGCATGACTTGATAATTACTTTATTACAGCATTCCTGCCCAACTCGGTATTCAAAGTATACACCGGTAGAAAAGACCCATTTCCAGCTGAAGCGAGTCGAGGCAAGCATCTAACTTGTTAATAGTGAAGGATCAACAAAAAAAAGGAAGCAGGATGGTGATAATCAGCTGTCAGTCTCAGCTCTCAATTATCCTAGTAAAAATATCTCAAGGAACTTCATGATTTACACTGGAAAACAACATTTGGTGTAACAAGTAGTGCCAGAAAGGATAGAAAAGAAATAATGAGGAAAACCAAAATGCATATCAAGTGGTGTTATAAAGTGATTTATGAAAGCTGGTGTTTCAAAAAGTAATGAAAATACCTAAATGCCTCAAAGAGAAAGCAGAGAGAAAAAGTCTGCTATATTAAGGAGGGAGCAAACTCGGAGCATATGGTTAGTTTTATCATCTAACACAAGGTGTTGCTCAGCTCTCATCCTTCAGCTTGCAATGTAAAGCACTGGCATGTTTGTCCATAAGGTTAATACTGTTGCACAGCCTGTGAAAGGTGCCCCTGTGGGAGAAGGGCAAAGGGTAGGGATTAATTCACTCAGTCCGCCAGAGCTGGGTCCCAAATGTCTGCATTGCATTTTTAAAATGATAATCATTATTTTCCTGCCTGCTGGGATTTGGTGGTCACCTTTAGGCATTACTGCCAGAGCACTTCACTAGCAGAATTCAGCCCAGAACTCTGGACAGTGACCATATACCAGCTATGAACAGTCTCTTAAGAAATCACTGCTATAAACAAGCAGGCTTGGCTTAGGAAACATGTTTCTCTAATGCCACTTGCCAATAAGGAAAGCTAAAGTTAATTTAAAGGATGTTTCTTAAATATAAGATGGAATTATGTATCTAACTTTTTAATATGTGGAAACAGGAGAAGCTGTTTTGCCACTGAAATACTTCTGCAGTGTAGGACTTCCATACATGCTGAAGGGAGATGGCTTAGAGTTTCATTAAACTGGAATTTTTTCAGACTATGATAATCATAAACTAGAGTAGACACAAGTTACAAAAGGGGACAAGAATATAGTTATGCTAAATAATTCAGCAAAAACTATTTCAGGTGCTTTTGGGGTTTTTTTGCATCTGTCCTTGTATTTTCTTCCTAAATAATGTTATTTCTCTAATCTTACTTTTACAACAGCAGCCATTTAAAGAAGCACTAAATCATAGGCAGTATAATCCATTTTACACAAAGCAACAATTTAAAAAGGATAAACTTCATTTTTATGGGTTTCAGTGAACTGTATCAGGGAAGTGTTGTCTTTTCCCATTCATTTTGTTACTGTGTTTGCCTTCAGCTCACGATGTGTTTTGAGTGTTCTTGATTCCTGCATTTGGCACAGAGCTAATATAGCAGATAAAAGGTCTCTTGATCTGCTCCCTTGAGTTGTCCAAGTGAATCAGACTTGCAGCTACTTATCTATGAGCCACACAGACACAATCTGGGGGTCAAGCATCATTTCTTGTGAAACAAAATTTAAAACACTAGATGTAAAGTGAACAGAACTTGCAGTATAGCGAAAAATGCATCTGCTGAATGCTGTCTCTGATGTCTCTGGTTTGTTTGGACTGTAAGAAGATTTTGGCTTTGAATAAAATCTATGCATAGTATTAAAATACCCAATAGAAGAGTTATGCCAGGATTAGTCTTAGATGTTGCACACTACCAGGATTATTCACCTAACCAGGTTCTTCTTGTTGCTCACTAATTTCACCATTATTGGTTTTCAGTTTGAGCCAGATTGATGAACACTGTTATATTTGAGGAGAGGTGCTCCCTGCCAGTTTCAGCTAATGTATGTCATTGATCAAGGTAGGCAAGAGACATCAGTCCTACTGATGTGGTTAAGCAGGGGAAGACTTCAGTGTAAATTCTGCTTTGTCAGCAAAACTGTATTTTTACTGTAGTATAATGAAGGAAACAAATTATATAAAACCTAGATCTGTCTTCATGGAGTTATTTTCCTTACAAAGTATAGTAATTTTCCTACGTTAATAAAGCATTTGCTCCTAATGAAGACATACTCTGCAATTTTGGTACAATCCAATTACCAGCACAGTCACAATTCCTTTTTCCTTTTGATTTTAATCAGATTTCTTTCATGGAGGATCAGTTGCAGGTGCCTGAGTTTAAAAGGAGCAGATGTGGAAGATCAGGTAGGATCTGATGCCTACTTTATACCAAAAGGTTTTGGTTAAACATCAGATTTTTTTTACTGTGGAACAAAATCTGAAATCTTTTGCTTTCACCCTGCGTTTCATCCACTGTTCTCTCGATTAGTTTTTGCCTCACCACATAATTTCAGTTGCCACTGTGGTTGCTGCCCTTTGCAGAGAGAAAATTGAAGTTATCAGTGAACATCTGCACTACACATTTTCAGGCTGGAAAAGCAACAGAATGTGTGGGAGAATTCAGCAAACTGAATCAGTGAGACAAGGTCCTCATGAGCCTTATTCACTCACACAATTAGACCTTACCCCAGCAAAACCCTGCATGTTAGTATATCCTTTTAAAACATACTTACTTATCTCTACTCTTTGAAAAATGGGTGCAAAACTGAACAAGATCTTAGTATGGTGGAGTTCACACCCATATAGCTTCCTGTGTTTCTTTTTCTACAAGCTGACAGTCTTTTGCAATATAACTTTTCTCTTTCTTGCTCTCCAGAATAATTTTGTGAATCAGTGAGTTTTAGTTAGGTACAGTGGAGAGAAATAGCCAGTTTTATGGACATCTCTTGAGGAGGCAGAATTGACCTCAAGAGAGACTGACAGAAGTGTCATTAGTTTATTGATGCAGCATGCCAGGAAATAGAACATTGCGTCCTAAATGTGGAGGACTTTTTACTTAGTGCAAGGGAGACAGCAAAGTAAATATGCATGGAGGGATGAGAAGAGGTACGTTTGCTATGTCAGTGAGCAATGACAAGAGTTGTATTCATCAATGATGCAAGGGTAAGAGAAGCAGAGGTTTATATTTCTCAGAAGGCATTGCTTATTCTGGCAAAATGTAAATACATCAATCTATGACTGCCCAGCAGTGTGTGATGTGAATAACTATTTTGGCCCAAATTCTTTTTTGGTGCAATTTAACATTGGTAGCATTAAAATCCAATTCTTTAAGTATAGGTTTTCTCTCTCCCAGAGGAAACAGTCTCCTGTCTGGCTGAATGCCCTGCTTAGAAAATCTCAGTAAAAATTAATCTCATTCTGAATGTGTCAGTATTAAATGTATCTAAACCCACTGTTTAACTCTAAAACTGGTACTTTTATATCTGATGCTGGCCCCAGCCTTTATGCTACATCTATTGTACAAGCAACAATATAAGTATCCAGCACAGAGACTGATTAAAAAGTTTTCCATATAGCTTCTAGCTGGCTGCAGTTTAGAATATGAGTTGCTATACTGAGATGCTGAAAAGTGTAAACAGTATTTGCATTTTGTTATGAATATTTTGCATAACTTTCAGGATGTTTTTTTATCCCCAAGTGGGTCTGTTTGGAGTCCATAATGTACTGTGAAGCTCCAGTAACAGAAAAGTTTGTTAAGCGCAAACAGGCCAGTATCACAGCAGACGTAACAGCATTCGAGCAAAGTGTGTTTCGCATCAGAAGCGTGTATTCATTTGCATTTTTGATGCAAAAATCTACTTAATCAGCACTGCAAATGAAGCCCATAACTGAGGCACTGCGGAATTCTATGAAATTGGAAAGGTCTATGTAATTTCTGAAAAACAAAGTCTATTTTGCACAGCTCTAACTATAGCTAATATTTAAACCAATTTAAGCATCGGTGGCAGAAATACTCGGAACTTCTTTAGCTTTGGAAGTTTTTAATGTCCTTAGCTCTGTGGAGTATGCTTGTTTTACATTTCTTAACTAAACGTTTATCCTTTTTAATTGCTAGGAAAAGGAAAAGCACAGGAAGACTGAGATCTGAATTTTAAACATCATCATTTTAGGCATGTTGATTTTCGTGCTCAGTTTTCAATGCTTAGGGAATTGTGTTGGGGGAAATTCAGCACACAAGATTCCTGTTGAAAGCCAGAGGTGTTGCAGCTATTCATCCAAGTCAGTTGTTTGTGTCACAATTGAGGTATCTGTTCTAGAGATTTCTTCAGAAGTGCACTCTATGATTGCTTCACAGTTGACTAAGAATTGCAGAGGTTTATTCCTAGAATTCTGACTGTTGAAATAAGGTCTTTTATCCAGAATGGGTTTTGTTTTCTAGCATTTGTTGGTCACCATAAGTTGGTCTGACTTCTGAGATGGACACTACCTGGAAAAGGGAGTGACCTCCATCCTAAAGCATCTTTTAATCCAGTTACTAATTACTATCAACTGCTCTTTCCTTTGCATATATAATTTTTCTCTTACGCAATTCTCCTTGCTAGTGTTGGTTGATTTTGTTTTTAATAAACAAGTGTTTATTACACCACAGGATTTCCACCAGACCTGACATTTAGTCTTACCAGAGACTGACCATGCAAGCTGAAAACGGTTTTATCTCTAGTGTCAGTCTCATCTCCCTGAGGTGGGGTGGTTATAGATGTGTGTACACTGGCAAGAACTCCTGCAGGCAGATGACTATCATGTTACTCTACTGGTTGACAGAAAGATTTCTTGCTTGGTCTCTGAAAGGCAAAAAAGGGAGAGCCTTCTTTCACAGGGTAAGGGGAGAACTACTTTGTTAAGGTCCTTCTATAAACAGAATTTCTCGCGTCAAAGGTTTAAGACATATTTACAAATACTACAACTGATATTTTGAATCCTATGCTTGTGATTTCAAGGGTTGCATTTCTAAACAATATACTAAGTATAAGTAGGGAATCTCAGTCAAATGTCAGGCTTCTTGTCTGTAAGGTATTTCCACTCTTCAGTGTAGTGCAGAATGTCACTGTCATTCCAATTAGTGCAGCTGATTGGTATTAAATTTGCTTTGTTTGACATACTACAATATTTTTGCTTCAAGCCAGGCATTTTGCACAAGGTACAGAAGCACTGCATAATCACAACAGACAGTAAGGCTAATGGCAAAAAGGACCTCTAAGAATGTGTGAAATGGAAGAAACCAGCTTTCTAATTTTTGCAGTTTCAGCTCTATTTGTTACCACAATATTAAAAGATACTTTAGGGGAATACAGAGATTTAAACCATGCCATCTGTATTTCTATTTCCTTCGTTTACTGGACAGTAATATTATTTTTACAGCTTTTCCACAGAATGACATCATTTGTCATCATACCTTTTTTGCTTAGAAAATTGGGAAGATAAAATCTAAAGTAAGATTCTTAACCTTAGTCCCTCAGTTCTTAACTGGCTTCTGAATTGGTCTTGTAAGGCTCTGTAATCCCAAGATCTGTCACCACAGTGGTAGCTCTCTTTCCCTGTATGGATTCACTAGCTTATATGCTGAATTTCTCATAGAGAACTGTTGCTAGGAGCAAAACATTTGTAGAGTAGTCTCAATCCTTTGGCTCAGAAGCATTTGCAAGTGACTTTCTTTGTTCATGGATAAAGGTACAGGAAGAGAATCCTGAATGCTGGACAGATTATATTTGGCTTGATCTTTATCTTCTCCTAACTGGAATGTGGAGTCTTTATCTGACTGTCTGACAGTGGGTCAGAGCATCAACAATCAAATCTACCTTTGATGCCTTATGGGAAAACATTCAGTGAAGAATTTGAGAATCCCCATGGTTTACAGAGACATCTGCAAGCTTGTTTGCAGTTTAGGAGGAGAGGTTAAAGGCTGAATGGCCTTGAGACTGAAACGCTCTTTTGCCTGCCAGTCTAGGCCATGCAAATTAAGCCTAAGATATGTTGGCAAGGCACTGGGGAAGAAACAGCAGAAGAGAAGAGGAGGAAGCCTCAATCAACACTGCCTGTTTTTATATAAATAGACTTTTCTCTCTCTGCCTGTCAGTCAGACATACTCCTCTAGATTCACATAAGAAACATTTATGCATGCCTAACTTAACATTTTACCTTGCTACAGTGCACTCCCATCGAAAAATAAGGCTCAGATATTCCCTTTGATGTTAGTGGTATGCAGTAATACCAGAAAAGGACAGTTGTTGAGCCAAAGAAACTCCTCAAACACATAAACACAGTTTTCCTTCCCACATTGACACACCAGTGTAATTATACTGACAATAGGGCAACTGTCACATTTTCATCTGTGTGGCAGCTTTCTTGTGATCCCTTTCAGGCACAAACCTGGGTACCATTTCCATCACAGGGAGCCAGCAAGCTTTAGAATTCTTTGGTACAGAAAATGGTCTGGACCAGAATGATAGCAAATAGTTTGACTCTAAGGGATGTGAGAAAATAAAGGTATTGTATATTGGGAATTTGGAAGTATTTGTAAAAGTAATTCCAGAAAAAGCCCCTTCCTATGTCATGAATTGAATGTCGTGGCAGGAAATTTTCAGAGGATGGATTCAAATCTCATCAGATATTTCCTGTAATATTATTTATTGTACTGGCATTTGGGGCATTATTATTGTTGTTTTCACTCCGTGTGTCCTTCAGAACTTGGTGCTACTAGTCACATTTTCCAGCAATAACATGACATTCTCAGATGTCATTTCTCTGAGATCCAGTGATGACCAGATTTTCAACCATCATCATCATGAAATATTGGCAAATTACAGTTATATCAGGTCAAGCACCACTTCCCTTTTCTCAAATATGCAAACCAAACCATGGAGCTCTGATAAACTCAACAGGCTGGTCCTTTAAAAGACTCAGCTCAAATTAGAACTCAGAAAAGGTTCTCATAGTTCAAAATAAGGTTTAATAAATTCCTGATTAGTGAAAAAAAAAGGAATCTTACAAGGTGCAGTGCTTTTTTTATTTCCCTCCCCATGAAAAGTTACAGCTGTTGCTACCTTATTTCTCTGGGGCTAACAGTCCCCTTGTGTTGGCTAAAACCAACACAACAAAATTGACAGGGTGAATGGGAAATTGCCAGTCTGGGAGGCTATTACACACCCGAAAAGATTAGCTTCCTCTGGCTGTTTATGTTCTTTTCCACAGGCTCCCACACTTTTGTTTAAAAACAATAACTGCTTTGGGCTTTCATTCTTCTCCATATGAAGATTACCTTTCAAATGTATTGCTGCTTTTTGTCTACCCTCCAACACTAGATAACAGCAAGAACTGCAAGTGCTTGGAGTTTCCAGCTTTGGAAAAGCTGGGAGCTTTTCAGTGAGGTTTATTCCTTAACGTAGGGAGGGAGCCATTAGCCAGGAAGCCAAGTCTAAGAACATGAAAGTGTGTGGAAGGTGTGCGTGTTCACACAGACTGCATACAAATACAGTGCTGTATTTGGCATTACAAAGGAGAGGTATACACAGGAGTCTGGGATTTCTCTGCCATGCCTTTCAGGTTTGCTTGCATATGAGCCTTACCCGTCTTAATGCCTGCTAGAACTCTATTGCTAACTCTGAGGCTGAAAAATGAGCAGTAGTGTCCTGGCCTTAGAATTCCTCAGTGTGGCAGATATCACTAAGCACAGTATATGATCAGCCTTACTGGGTGTCATCAGGAGAATGCTGTGAATAATCAAAGTTTGCCTGAGGACACAGCACTATTGACTGTACTGTTCTTACAGCACTTAGCTGCGTTGAAAACTTGCCTGTGTGCCTTGCAGTGACCAGATCTGCCTCAAAACTCTTGAACTTGCTGACCAATGAAAACAATATCTGTTTCTTTAGATCCTGCTGATCTGGTCTTGGCAATACACAGGCTGTCTAAGGTGATTGTAATAGAGTTTTAAGTGTATAGAGAAGGCCGTCAACATGTAGATGTTAAACCATGTCCTAAGTCTTGCTTTCAGGAGAGGCTGTTATCTGCATAGCAGTAGCAGCAGGAATGCATGTTCTAAGAGCAGTAAGGGTTCTACAGTCACTAGAGAGGTGTTTATGTTGCTTGCATAGTTTTTTGTTTGCACTCCATTTCCCTGTGGTGAAATTGGTCAGGGGCCAGGGAAGTGCAAGAGCTGGGGAGCATGAGTGGGTGCTGTTTGCACGATGTACTGTTCCTTCTACCCATAAGGGGTATAAATTGGAAGAGCCAGAAGTGGCACTGGGAAATTAAAACAAACCAACCCCTTCTTTATACAACTATTACATAGCTTTTAATAGAAATGATATGTGGATGGTGCAAAGCTGCACCAGGAACTGCTGTAATAGGGCTAATAATAATAATAATGTGTTCTGTAGATAAACATAACAAAACATCTTACAAAATGTATGCATGCTTCTTTTGATTTTGTGCTATACTTTTATGGACTTTTCATAAGGATATGTATTACATCTAGTATATTAAATATATGTCTAATTACTTGTATTTTTAGTGGCTGTTGATAGAATTTATTCCAGCAGCTCTACTTTCTCGTGTATGAGAGAAGATGCACTATTACCTACTCCATGCAAAGCCTACATCTGTTTTTGTTCCATACTGCTGCCATGTAGCTTAGCAGAGCGAGTAGAAGTTACTTCATTCTGTCAGAACACATAATCATCCCAGGTTAATTCAGAACTTTCCTTCTTTCTCCCAGCATTACCCTTTCACATCCATTGCTTCCTTTGTTTTGGGTCACTGGGCCAGGCTCACCGTCTTGTTATCAGAGTTTTACAGTTCACAGTCTGAACCCCCTCCAGTTCCTAACAGATGTTGCAGACAAGAGATATTTAACCACTAGTGCTGCACTGGTAAACAGAGCCATGGTGGCAGAAGGTGAAGAATTGCATTCAGAAATAGAAATGACACAGTAAGATATTTTGCTATGGCTTATTTTACAATTGTTTGATGTTTAGGAAAAACGCAGTGTACCTCTCCATTGCCGGCCCTCAGATATCTCCTGGATTTCAGTCCCACTGCTTTCAGAGGCTCTAGCCAGATGCAGCAAATGATATTGCTCTAAGTGCTGTATTCCACAGTAGCACTCTTCTTTGACAGTATTATGTGTCAGGTGCTATTCCAGTCTGAACAAGATGGTGGCAACTACAAAGCCGCTGGACTTTTGCTCTAATACAGACTTTATCCAGCAAAGTCTCTTCTGCAGAAGATGACTCCAGATCTTGACATCAGACCTGAAGCCCACTAAATCCATGGGGATGTTGATGAGTCTAAAATCTAGGGAGAATTTATGGCTGAAACAGTTTCTAATACTAGGACAAGAGACCCACCGTTTCTGTATAAATAAATGTGTCAACACACTTCTGTGTAACTTCATCAACAGTGGTAGGGTCTTCTTCCCAGGGATGCAAGAAATCCAAAGCAATTCATCTCCTCTTGTCATTGTCACTCGCTCACCAAACTTCTCTTTTATCATCCCAGTCCCTATGTCCTTATATTTTTCTTTTATTTTTTTAACATCACTATAGCTTAAATGCCAACAGAGATAAAACCTAAAATTTGTTTTGTGGACAAATATTCAGAAATAAGGATATGTACAGAGAATGGAACTAATATGTGAACCAGTTTTCATAATCGCTCCAGGACAGCATTTTCCAGCCACTTATCTGTTTCTCTGCCTGGAGTGTTCAGCAGGGAATGTTCACCATATGTTTCTATAATGTTTAGCCAAGTTAATCCTGAGTAGAGCCTGTGGACCATTAATAAAATGTAAGTAAATAGTAATAAGTAATAAGGATCACTCAGAGATGACCTTCCCTGGTGGCAGAGCTTAGCTATTCATAACCTTCTGATAAACACAAACGATGAAACAGAGGAAAATGATATATGGGAAACAGGTGTAGCATCTGGGGAACACTGTACTCTTGAGCTGTTTGACATGCTTCTTACATCTGCATTTAATAGAAGAGCAGAAATTATTACTTATCTTGGCAAATTGGATATGAGAGGTAATTAGCACTGTATCCCTTTGGAATTTCAGGAGCTTGTAAAATGAGCGACAGAACTTTATGTTTCCTGTTCATACATTCAAATGTAGCTGATAATTGCCATCTCTGTTTTAGTGGACTAATCTGTGCAAACTAGAAAACACAATAATCTTCAGGATCCTGCTAGATTCGGACTCATTGCTCTTTACCAGTGCTACTTGCCAACGGATAAATAGGCCAGCACATGGGACACAGCCTGAGATTCAGGAGACCTGAACTCAGGTTGCTGCTGTGCTGTAACCTTGTCTGTGACCTTAGAGCTGGATACATGGCCTGGCTTGGTGTGTTGTAACCTGATGGTGTGAGACCAACAGCTCTGAGGTAAGTACTTGCTCTCGTGTGCAGTGAACGGAATTAGGAAGTGGAGTTTACAACAGTCAGCACAAAGAAGGGGTATTATCCACACTAATCAATCAGAAATGATGACAAGGAGGATGTATATTAAATCCTAAATTCCTTGTTAGTTTACCAGTCTAATCCTGGTTTGAGGTTGTATATATTTGATCAGAATCTTAGCTGGAGGTGAATAACTGTGTCATATGTCTAAATAATGACTATTTTCTCTTAACACACATCTAGAGAAAGATTTATTTCTGCTTCCTGCTATCGCCTTTCATAAAACAACTTTGTGGTCCTATCATTTGCTTGGATGGTGGAAACAATCTTCCCAGAAGCAGGTGGTAGCTTTGTGTTAGCATTCCTCTGTAGTACTGTAGACTCATGCTCATGTTTCCTACTCCATGGAATGTATTTATTCCACACCTTTTTTTTTCCCTCTGTAAAATGTGCAGATGATCCTTTCAGCTGTTAAACCACTGTACTACAAGAAGCCCTAAGTAAGTGCTTTTGCTCTGACAAGCTTCTATGCTTGCTGTGTTTCCTGCAGAGCATGGTAATGCATGTAGTGTGTCCAGGAACAGCCCATGGGGCTGTATTACGTAGAAGGGACAGATAGCCTGAACAGGTTTATATGTGAGACCTGTGCTAAGCTTCTCAGTCCACTAAGAGGCAGTCCTAAGTCTGTGGTTAGGGTGACTACAGTGATCACCAGTGTTATGGAGATAAATAGAATAAAAGTTGTTTTTAGTGAACTATGGCAGATTTCTACTTGTGATACTGCTACAGTCAGCGAAAACAAAGCTTATGCTATCGTGTCGATGTTGTCTCTGTTCTATAGATAATTTCAGACTTTAGTGCATCTTCTCTGGCATCTCTCACATTTGTCTTCTATAGGAAAGAAATTGAAATTTAACTACCTTTCCTGAAGTTATTCTTGGCTTCCTATTTCCCTTATTTTCATTAGAGCATCTTTAGCAAAAGGAGGGAGAAAAAGTTAAAAAGCATTTACTGTTTGTCTGGGCCATTCTGAGTAAAGCATGAGAAGTTACAGAATGTTTTGCCCACTGTCCATTTTCCAGTTCTGTGTCTATTGTTCCATTAAATCTTTAATGTAAAAGCTTCATATGCTTATCTGCTTGATTAAGTATACACTATCTTCTTTCATCTTCATCATTAAACTGACATTAATTACACAAAATTGAACGCATGACCTCTAAGTCTTTGCCCCAGTAAGATTACCAGAGAAAGACTGGTTATACTCTAATCTGCTGTCATCAAAGTCACAAAGATTTAGTTCCTCCAGTTCAGAGACAGCGATTCACATCACAAAACAGGTGCAGATAATTGCCATTTATTACCTGCAATACAAATCAGGTCTGATTCCTCTATCTGTGTTGGCATGAAAAATAACCACTACTCAGTGGAGTGAAAGGTGATGACCCACTGGCTAATGAAGTGTCAAGATGAAGCCAGGAAAAAGGAATGACTTTCAAAGTCAATGAAATGTACAGGGAAAAAATAAAATTGTAAATATTTTATTTGCTTTCCAGTATTACACTCATTTGGTGTCTTATTTTTCACTTGCTGTTATTAATTCAATCCTACAGGATAGGCTCTATCTAAACCCAGACATTTTTGTTGAAAATCGTATCGTGTTGAGAACGCTTTAAAATCTAGGCAAGCCCCCACGTTATTCAAATAAAGAGCTCTTTTCTGCTCTCCCTGCTTCTGTGAGATTACAAGATTCAGATAGAACTGACTCTCTTATGGGTGAAGTAAGACAGCACTGCTTCTGTGAAATCATCCCACGGATTTTGACATGCTATAGTATTACTGTTGATGCTTCCCCACAAAAACCTAGTTCTGCTTTGCTTTGTCTGGAAAGGAATGGAGTCAGACTGTGCTGGTTTTTGCACAAGACTCAAGAATAAATGTCACTCCAAGCGTTTCTCAGGCAAATGGCTACATCTATATTTAACGTTTTGACCTAGATGTAACTGGGTCTAATCAATCACTAATGACTTTGAATTTAAACAAACATGAAAACTAAGAAAATGCTGTTCTTCAAAATATTTCTCTGATATAGCAGCTTTGATTTAAATTATTCCAAGAGAAGCTGCAATGTCACCAGTCAACTTCTAAGCTACTTTTCAAGAATACAAAAGAATGAGAGTTTATTGGCTTTAGCTTGAAACTCTTCCTGCTAGCTGTTGCAAAAGTTTTGTTTGTCTACATGACAATTTACTACTTTGGTTGCTAACTTGCATCACTTGGCACATAATGAGATCAAGCAACAGCTCAGCCTTAAGCTAGCTGTCTGTCAGCATATTAGCTGTTCTGTCATGGAATAGGAACTAGCAGAGCAGCTTGGATAAATCAGCTTTTGCAGTTGTCATTTCCTGATAGATGAGGACTTTATGTTTGGAATTTATTGTCTAGATTAGGCATGGATTGATAGCTGTGCTCTCCAGAAATGATGAAGAAGTATCAGATTATCATTATCCACATAGTCAGCTTCTTCCGGACAGTCACTGCTTCATGTTCCATGTGAACAGCTCTTACCCATCTCCTTACATGCAGCTGAGCTCATGTGAGCAGCAGTGAAAACTTTCATCTGCAAGTGCTTTTGTGATGGAGCAGAGCAGCTGGAAGAACAGAATTCCTAAAAGCCCTGTTGGTTGGACACAGTTTCTTACGAGGTTTAAGGAAACAAGAAGGCAACATCAGATTTCATTCATCAGGAAGTGTGAAGGAAAGGATAAAATGAAAACCAAAGAATAACATTGGAAATGCTGAGCTGTGTCACAGGACTAGAGCAATTCTGTAACTTTTCTATTACATTGCTTCATTATTTCGATACAAAAGACAGAGAAGTTTCTGTTAAAATCAGCTTCACTTTAATCTTTACAGGTATTTCATTCTAGTTTAGCTTGATCTATCATATCAGATCTTGTAATGTCTCCCTTTGCAGCTGTCCTGCCTTTAAACCCTCCCATCAGAAAAGGTAGAATTAAATCACTTCTGTCAACCACCTAATGAAGGAAACAAAGACCACTGGTGAGTTTCCTGCAGTGAAATGGGCTAATTAGGGCAGTTCTTCCTAATCATGCAGTTATGTATCAGATTACTAATGCTGTGGCCATAATCTTTCACATTAGTATTTTACTCATAACAGCTTTTCCATTTCATTCCATTGTTAGGAACTGGATTTTGTGGTTTAGGGCTTAGTTTTCTCTTTCTCTTAATATTTGAGATAATTTTTGCAACAAGTTTTGGAACAGGGAACAAACATGCTCAAACATGGTGTTTGAGTAGCTGTGTGCTGTGCATAGTGGTTTACTGCTTACAAAAGTCTAAGTATAGATAGGAACATGTTTAATAAAAAAAAAAGATAAGATTTTATTAAACTAATAATTACATGGATGTCTGCACCCTGCAGCGATCATGCTTCTCTGTATTCTGGTTTCGTACCTATGGGACCAGAAACTGCTAGATGGAAGCTGTCCCTGTTATTTAAAACACTGTCTCAGGTAAAAACGATCCTTACACATAGATCAGTGACTCTAAGAACAAGCTGATTTTATAGTTGTCCATAAGAATCCTTTGATTTGAAAATACTATTTTTTCCATATGAGATGTCTGAAGTATGAATATTTTCACCAGTGATAAAAGATGAATAAGCTTTTCCCAGGAGCATCTTCCAGACCCATTGCAATATGTCAATCTAGAGCTTTGCTAAGCAGAGCCAGCCATTCGTGCCAGAGTGTGATCTGGTTTTGAGATGTGACATATGGGCACTAAGATTAAACCTCCCAATTTATCACTTACAAATTAAGCTGGGATTGAACATCAGCCGCATCAAAGTTTTTTTGCCCACATCATAAATTGAAAGGATTTTTTATGGTATTCTGACAAGGCACAAATATAAGAATCAAATCAAGCAAAATTGTAAAAAAGTAATACAAGAAATGAAATCAAATACTGCAGGAGCTTAAACTTGAACTGGGGGGAATTGATAGGAGCCTCTTTTGTACTTCTCTAAGAATGAAATAAATACTATCTTGCAATTTGTGTGGCAATGTACTGGAGAAAAATAGAGAAGGTAATCTTCAACTTAGAATGATAAGATTCCTGACCCCATTTCTTCAAATGCTTGTTGTTCACAGACTTGGAGCTTTTGTTACTTTTTTAATGCAATGTGAATGAGGTAAAAATCTTATTTCAATCTCTTACTACTTTTTCGCTGCTCATCTGAAAACATGTTGTAAATCTGAACTCCCACAAGAACGCCCCAAAACTGCAAGGTTCTTACATGCCAGGCTTTAACCACAGATGAGCACTATTGGCTTTAACACTAAAGGTCAGCAGTAAATTGATCCCAGTTACCACCTTTATACTAGTATGGGACTCCAATGTCTTCACAAAAAAGGCTTTCTAGCCTTCTGGTACAGAATCAGCGGATAGCCTATACACTGCAATTTGAAAGGGATTTTTTGTTTGTTTACCTAATTTCCACTAAACTTTTGAAAGAAAAGGAACTTATGGACACTGTATATAGGAATTGTTTCTCAAAACGAAGTGCAGCTACCTGTGGGACTCAACAAAGCAGCTGTTTAAAAATCACACTAGTTTTTGAATAGGGAATGAAAAGCATGATTTCAGGATCACTGTGCACATCATCAGCAGCATTGCTTGATACAGCAACGTAGCATCACTTTGTTTTTGCAAAAGTACAGGATTCAGTTTAAACCTTTGGGATTTAAAACTAATCAAATTAAAGATCAAGCCAGGGGCTGATACTTCGAAGATGGACGCTGATGTAATTTATTAGTAGAATGTCATTATTGTTGAGAGGAAGCAGTGACACACACTGTTGTCATGGTACTTTTCTCTTTTTGCAAAAGTGGTGTAAGTGACATAGAAACTATGTTCAGCCATTGGTGAATAGGCTGCTTAAGCAGCTTTATGGATATGTCAAGCAATTGTACTTATTGCGCTTTGGCAATCAGTAAAGTTAGAGCTAAATAAAAAGGTCTGGTTAATAGAATGCTTCTGCTGCATTTTAAGTTAAAAGAGGTGCCAGTGAGAGTGTACAGTTTGGTAGGCTGAATTCTTCTGATAGTCCTACTGTAGAAGCCATGCTCATTACTCCTTCCTTGTAATGATCAGTGAAGAATGGTGTCACTCTATGGCATGGTTTTCAGAAGAGCTGGAGAAAGACAGTTCAGATGTGTGCAGTTCTGTAAGATTTAGAAGCAAAGTTTGCAGAGCCATCAGATAGCAGCTGTATCTCCCTGACTTGTAAGAACTTGCCTTCACTATAATGAGACTTTGCAACAGTGAGCCTGTTGCAGCTTCTGCTTCTGACTGTATCTGAGAACAGTGGACAGTTAATTTGTTGTTCATACATTGCCTATAATGATGGTCAACCATCTAGGCTGATACTACTTTTTTGTGCACAGAATAAGAATGCCTGCTACACTGTGGCTTCCATCTAAGAAACAGCTTTCTGATTTTATCGTAACCTCTCTTTCTGACAGAACTGTGATGTAAAGCTGCATACTGTCGTTGAGCTGGATACTCTCCTTGCCTAATTCTTTTTGATGCCTTTCTTCTGTAGTCAGCATCGGTGGGCTTGGATGTTCCAGATGAACTTTACCAATGGTCACTTTTGGATTTGTATATACAGCACTAAATTAATGCAAACATGCAGCTTAAAGGTATGTAGCATATATAGTAACTGCAATACAGGAGACAGAGATAGTATGTGCATGCTAATTATTTTCACCTCTGTGTACTTATGCTGCATTTCCCACTCCCACCCTACTGAAGATGGTCATATGCCATCTTGATGTATTTGGTATAATGGACAAATAAACAAAAACCCTAGATAAAATATTCTTTAGTTACTTAATCATGTTTGTCAATTCAGTAATTTTTATATTAAATGTTCCTTTGACTTGTTTGTATTTAAACAATATTGAAGTATTGTGAAGGATTAGGAGATGTGAGAAGTGGTGCATTCTTCACACCCCTTTTTTCACACTAGAACATTATAACCAAAAAATCAAAGAATTCACTTCAGTCGTATGTATTTTAATATTTTTTTCAAGTAAAACCACATCCTAAGCATACTGCTTGTCACCTACACAAGAGTTTGTGCTTACATTCAAAATAAATAAACCCTAACATGCAAACTCATTCTGGCAGTATTTTTTCTTTTTTAGAGCATCCCAGCTACTCCCTGTGTATTACATGTAGCACGTAGCCCAAAATATGTTTGCTTTCCAGCTTAGTGCTGGGTATCAGTTGAAGGCCATTAGGTCAGACTTGAACAGTGATGGTTCAGATTGAAACTCTTCAATGAAATTACTATTTTGGTCACATTAAGACTTTTGTCTCTCCCCCTTCCCATCTGTTTTGAAATGCCTGGATGCTCAAACATTCATGTAGGAAGGTGCTAAAAGAAATGCTCATCATCGTGTCTTGATGTGAAGGAACTGTGTCTTATGAATGCTCACTCTGATACCTTCAGACTTCCAGAGCAGTGATATTTCTAAGAGGTTTGTATTCCTCCTTCATTGCTACATTTCCCAAGCACAGTTGCAGGTTTTGAAGGCTTTACTTCCAGAATGCAATTTTTAATTAACATATTATAACACAAGCTTTATATTTAGCTTCCCTTGTGAATAAATTATTCTGCGGCTTTTGAAACCTGTTGTTTTTAATGGGCATGAAGATATGATCCATGTTTTCTGGTAAGATTTCCTAAGTCTGGAATAGATATGTGTTGCTGGAATATGCCGTTTGAGTTTTTCCCTTTTGTCTTAAAGATTAGAAAGAATAAGCTTTCTTTTCAGCGTTCATTAATTGATGTGCTTTAGGTTTCTTTTCCTTTATGAAATTATAACAGTGAAGCAGGATGGTTGGAGGCCATTCTTGTAAACCAGTTATGACATACCAAGACTGAAATCATATTAAATAGTAACTGTAGGAATGCTATCCAAAGAACAGCACCTTGAGATGAAATTAGATTTTTAACTCATTTCATTAAGTAAAATTCATTCATTGACTCAAATATGATAGAAGTCATACTTTTTATATACGTAAATCACAGTTGTAATCACAAATACACAGACGCAACTATAAATCTTATGCATAGAAGTGTTAAAATCTTTTTCTAAGAAAAAAAGTCCTTTATAAAACAGCATTTCCTTGAAAATAGGAATGTTCATTTTAATAAGTGACTGAAGGAGCTAAAATAAAAGTCATGCATATTTATTTGGAATTGCTGACAGATTTCATGTCAATAATATTGCCATGTTTAATTATCAGACGGTGCTTTTTGGTTTATCTACCTTTGATTGCTTCACTTTTTTGATCTTGTTTTTTTTTTTGCTCTCTGTTATCTATTTGGATATGAATATTAATATGGGAACCTTTTAATAGCTCAATATTATTAAGATTTTCAGATTTATCTCAGATTTTGATCCATTTTTTTAAAAAACAAAACTGACATTGAATTCATTCTAACCCAATTTTTCCATTTTGCTATTGAACTTAACTAATATGTGACACAGTCTTATTAGCACAGTCAGAATTTAAGTTCTGTACACAATAATCTTGCTGTCTCGAGCAATGGTATCGATTCTTTTTTCGTGCAAGTACATTAAGACTTGGTAAGACCTCCAGGTTTGCTGGAGGTTGCTTTCATACAAATTCAAGTTGCAAAGTTCTAATAATCACAAAAAGAAAACCCTGTATAAAATAGCTCAGCTGATTGCCACAAATTTAGTTTAGTAAATACCAAATAAAAACCCCAAATGGCATATTCATCACAGCGTGTGGTGGCAAGCCCTAGTTTGCCCATAGGAAGCATTTTTCTGTTCTGATAATAAACTGCTGCTCTGTGGAAGGTATCTGGGAACCTTACTGAGAAGAATGAATTTGAACATAAGGCAATTTTCATACTGCTAAATGTGAAATCATAATGTTTTTGCTACTTAAACCAAGCTTATTTCACAGCCTAGTTTATTGTGGCACAGAAAAAATGCTAAAAACCAGATGAGATACTGAATCACTGAAGTGAATAAATCTTTAAGAAAGCCTTAGCACGGCTCTTAATTTAAAAAAATCTTCCTAAATCTTTTTTGTACTGAGCACATTTTTATATGTGATGTATAAAACTGTTGGTTGTTCTTCCTCAAAACTAGATTTGGTTTCCTTTTAAGAACTGGTTTGTGATTGTATATTAAAAGCCAGTTCTGCAGCATGAAAAGATCAGAAGAACGGCAAATAAAGGGAGAAGAGCTTTGCTCAGATTGGTCTGGAGATAAGCAAGATGCATTATTCAGCTTCTCATAGGAAGCAAACAAAAAGTCTAGACCCCCAGAAAGGTGAGGAGTTGGTAGTTGAAAAGACCGCATGGTGATCATCAGTAGAAGCTATTTACTAATGGTACCTATGCAAAAAGTTTTTAACGCAAGGTATGGTTGTTTGACTGTCTTAGCGTCTTCAGTGAGCAAAGTTCAAAGGCGTGATTAGCAAATCACTTTAAGAAGGAAGCATCAAATCTCTTCAGAGGAATCTGTTTTTGGAATAATCATCAGAGAACTTACAAAGTCAGCTTTGTTGGCAAAAAAAGATAGAAAGGACAGCATTCCTATAAGTTCTTTGTATTGAAAGCATCAGGTTTGAATACCTGGGTTTTTCAGCTAGTTTAAATTGCGCCTTATGTAAAACACACAAGATGAGTTCATTTAAAGTAGGTTTTCTACTGTGGTCCTCGGTCAGATTGAAGATTTAACTCCTTCATTGGGTGATATAGAGCATGGCCGTTCCATCCCACATATATGAAGATCAGCAGTACCAGCAATCAGAACATCTGACTGAGGCTTATGCCAGAACAAAGCTCCTTTCCTTGAAAAGGGAAAGGTTTTACTAGTGTGAACTGGGAATTCTTGTAGGGTAAATGTGATGAGACAAGCAGTGAGATTCCTTTTCATTTTCAGAGAAATAGCAGTGAGATTCTCATACATTTTCTGAGAAATAGCAACTTGTAGAAATACTCTGCCCTCGCTGTGCCCTGTTTCTTCTCTGCCTTTAAAACTGTTGATGCAAGGAACACAGATTGAGGTCATCGGAGCGTAGAAGGTGGCTGCCTGTGGCAGAATTTGGCCCAGAACATAAGATTTCCATTCTCATCTCCTCCATAGTGTAGAGGAAGGTAGACAGTTGATAACATCTATAACCTCATATGTAGGGGGGTTTAGGCATTGTTAGGAATTTTGCTGTTTTATAAATGTCTTGAATTAAATGAGATTACAGTAAAGTCCATTCTAATTTAATCCAATTAAATATAATTAGATTTTGTATTAATTTTTTCTGTCAGATTTATTACCTTTAGAAGGATTTGAAATACAAATTGTGGCTTATAAGAAGTCAGAGTAATAGTGAAATTGAGGTTTTATTTTATTAGACAGAGCAATTCTAAAAGTGATTATTTTCTTCTTTAGAAGGATTTCTTTTTTACTTGACAAGTCAGTGTTTATGAACAAAACTTTGGAATTTAGTTACCATCATGTCACTCTCAAAATCAATAAACTCAGGTTTTTATTCTAAACGACATTTGTGCTAATTCAAGTGCTATGGCACAAGAAAGAGACAAAAATTAAGAGAATTGAGATTGGTTTGCTTCGTTCTGCTTCACTGGCTGAAGTAGAAATGGTGTGTGCTCCCCAGTGTATTTAACCAGCACATGAATTCCATTTATAGGGAAAATCTGCCTTTTGTAGCCAAGTTTTTAGAAAGCTGGCACAAAAGCAGACCCGGATTCAGTGAATGTATGAGCATTCTTCCTGTATTGGTGGTGTTAATGGAACAAGTTGCATGTTTTTATGCTACATATGCTGATCAGCTGAAAAAAAAAGCTGTCCTACCCGTGATCCCATGAGATTCATTTCAGTTCAAACAAATTGAGGCCATTGCAGAATGCTGCTGATGAAGCCAGCTCCTGTGTTACTGTTCTCAGTCACTGCAATAACAAGTGTGATTTTGGCATGCTGGGGGGATTATTTGGTGATCGTTTCAGACCTTATCTGGGCTGTATCCACCCTTTTTGAGAGTGAAGAAGACCTTTCACCATGCTCCAGATCACCTGCAGGGAGCCACAGCCTCTCCCTTTCATTTCTCCAGCTGCTTCTCCTGTACAGTCTGAGAATGAAGCGGACCTTTGCCATAAACCTCGACATTCCCATCTCCAGCTGTTAGTGTGATGCTGACCATTGATTTCTTTAACTTTGGTCAGATTGTCAAAGACAACAGATTTCCAGTGATGACTTCAGCTTATTTCTAGAACAGGAAAGAATATTTTTACTGATTTTCCTTTGTAAACTTTGTAACTCACTGTAAAATACTCTCAAAATTTGATTCATCAGCTCTTGCCAGGCAACAAATTACTGCAGATGAATAATAGATGTTCCATGCTACCAGATTTGCTTCTTTTGCAGTTATTTATTTCCTGCTATGTTAGCAGCCTCCTCTTTTCCCTAGCCCTCAGCCTGGCCCTGCTTCCAAGTGCCTGGTCTGTGCAGTCTTTTCTGTTTATGATGAAAAGCAAACAATTGACAAGGTGCGGTAAGTAGCACAGATTCATCATCCGTTTCTCCATTTCATGAACATCCTGCATTTTGGAAACTATTTTCATTCCTTTTGGAGCCTGGAGACTGCTGAAGTAATAATAGCTTACCCTAGGAGCAGATTTTGTAGTAAACACTATACCTTTGTGAAGAAATAGCTATTATTATGTTCTAAAGAAAACCAAGGATGCAGTTTTATTGTTTTAGGGTTGGTTTTTTTTGGTTTGTTTTTTTCCCTACAATATTTGTTTCTTTATTAAGAGAAACAGAAAATTTGGGTGGCTTTTACCCATTCATTCTAGCACAAATCAGTGTGATTTACCATTCCTGAATAGCCTTTCATAAAATTGACAGTATCTGGAGATATGGTTTTTGTTAACTAGATGCTTCATAACGCAGCTTGCGTCTTTGTACATTGCAAGCCAATATTACTATCTACTGAGGAGTGGATCTCTCACCTGTGTTTTTAAAGTCACAGGTTTTTGGAAGGAAGAAACTCAAAGCTTATTTTGGAACTTCTGTCTGTACCCTTCCCTGTAGTTTAACGTATTCACAGTCAGTAGCAACTGAAGATCTAAGAAAAGCATTTCTATTTTGATCCCTACACAGTAGAACATAGCTCTGGGAATTTCATGCATTTTGGGTACTTATGCTACATATAAAAATAGGTGAAACAGAATCAATATTTGTGAAAAATGACATTTTGTCTATAAATATTAGCAGAAGAGTTTAAATATTTTGTTTCACACTGCTCAAGCTAGTCCATGTTAGTATCAGAAATTAGTGTAGAAATGACTGATGCCACATAAATTAATCAATGCATTTTAGGCATCCGTAATCGTATCTGCTGCTTTTCACCAAGTTGGACTTTGGCGGAATACTCCCCAAGTTCCTGTCCAAAGCCAAAATACTGATCTATAAAGGGAGAGCTCTTAGTCCTGCAGTGGAGAAACATTAAGTGGCTACCATAAATACCTGCTTTTTAGACAATTGATATCACTACGAAATGACAGCTTGCTGCAGTTTTCATGGTGCTCTGCAGTTTGAATCCTTGGGAATACAAAGCTGCTGGACATTTTGCAAAGTCAAAGATCAGCTGATCAATAGGTGTAATTTTGAAAACTTCATACATAAAAAAACAGCAAGAATTTGCCAGCAATTAAATGTCAGCCATCTTTCGGATTTACTGATAAAGATGTTATTTGGTGGTAATAGCAAAGGTATTATCTCTGGATCGATTTTCCTTGTTCACTAAATTTGATGATAGAGCCATCATAAGGAAAAAAACACTTGGAAACATAATTTTCTTGGTAAGGAATGCAAGGTATTTCTGTCTTTTTTTCTTGCAATAAGGTAGTCACACCATGAACTGCAAAGTAGCCTATATAATCTGCTGATGTATGAGAGAGCAGCCAAAAAGTACAGTGTGGTGTTATATAGGTCTGAATCATAAGATGCCTTTCACACCTCTGATCAGCTATTAGAATTCTTATATTAAGTCTAATTACTACGAGTATTCCAAACCAAAGAACCATAATCTCATTAATTCAATAAAATGTCTTTCTGTAAAAACAAACTACAAGAGATCTCTTGAACAGAGGTAACAATAGTTACAATAAAGAAGCAGAAAAGGAGTTATAAAACTACAGGTAAAAATAGCTAAAAGGTACAGAGAAAATCACTAACTTGCCTGCACAGTTTGATTATTATGAAAAGCTAGGAAAAGATTTTAGGTGGCCTGTAATGCTGAGAAGTCTGGAGAATCTTGAATTCTCTTAAAGAGTCTTCAAGCCTTTTGGATTTTGAAGCCAAGTTTTGACTTCAGTATAATTTTTGGAGAACATAGGCAACTTGTTACAGCTGGAGTTGGTGTGAGTTATTTCAAGGTTACACCAACACACGTACTTGGGATATTTAAGAATGTAATTTCAACCTCTCAGAGTAGAAATGAAAAATGGAGTCCTACCCAACAAGGTGTAAAATGGTGGCTTACTATGTTAGTAAATAAACTCATTTTGTGCTGCTATTTAGAATGGTTGGTTTCAGTGCAAATAAAATGGGTTTGAATTTCAGAAAAAAAAATTAATCCAGCTATATTTTAGTTCCTTTATGGGAACCAGGTATCTAGATTAATACATGTGTAGAGTGAGCATCACTTTTAGCTTCCTACTGTGCCCCAATATGTGAAATAAGTCTCTCTCCCTACAATTGGAGTAGGGAGAGAGACTTACCCTAAAGTTGTTTCCAGGGAAGCTATTTTCTAACAGAAAAACTGCAGATTCCATAGAGTCAGTTTGGGGTTTCTGTAGTTGATTCCAGGGAAGGAATTTCCTTCCTGAAAATACAGATTTCACAGAAACAGTGGGGCTTTGGTTTATTTGTTGGTTGAGAACACATGCTTGCTGCTATTTTCAGTAGAAATCAAGTAGTTCGTGGCCCTGATATACTTTCATTTTCTTTCCAGCAAGGCAGAGGATGCTGGGGGTTGGGAAGGCAGGGTTGTGGCTAGCTTGCTATTTGTCAGCTGCCAGGAGGACTGGAGGATTGTCCAGTTAGTTGACCAACCAAATTCAAGTGTGTTATTCCACTTCACTAGCAGCTCCAGTACAACAGTCCAGAAGTTTTAATTGAGTGGAAGAGTAGGCATCCAGCAGCCTTCTTTTATCCCTTGTTTATATTCATGGTATCTGCTTGGCCAGCATTTTGCATCTGATTGCTTCTGCATAAAAGCTGGCCTTGGTTCACTGTGAGAAGTAAAACATGGCTTGGCAACTTTTAATAGTAGTCCAGGCTCACACATTTCTCCTGGGAAGCACTTATTTTGCCTACACACACAGTCCTTGGTACCAGCTGCCTGAAGTTCCTTCCTGATCCCCCTGCCTCTGCAGCAGAGCAGGAGTCTGCACATTAGCAGGCAGCAGAATGAACAGGACCCAGCTGTCAGGATCCCAAAATATCTGTTGACAATTTGTGCATTATTAGTCAAATTCATGTATTTGAAACTCTGTTATCTTGAAAAAGCTGCCAGTCTTGTTCCTAATGTTACTGTCCAGAGGATGTAATTGCGTCTTGTTCTGTGTTTAATTGTATTTGAGAATACTCAGCTATGGTTTTTAGGAGGTCAGAGCTTAAACACAGATGTTAAGTTAGTTCAGAATCTTCTATCCCTTATTTACTTCTCATGCAATCTTAGCACCAACATTTTTTGTAAGTAAAACTGAAGGGTTTTATATTCTCTAACATTAGAGGTTTATATGCTGCCACTTAGCTGGCAACGTGGGACACTAGTGAGACTGACAGGAACTGCTGACCTTTCTTCCTTCCTTCCTTTGGCCTTTGCTTTTCTCTGCTAACACAAGAAAGCACCTTTCTAATTGGGGTGCCCAGAATGAAAAAGAGAGAGTTTTTGCAGTTGTATTCTATATGGGTTTTTAACTTACCTTTCTTTAACTAAAGCTGTAGTTTAAACTGAGAAAATGCCATTTTGGCTGTCACAATAGATTTCTGCCCAGGCCAATACTATTTGGAATTAGGCAGACTTTGCTCTCAGATTTTGCTTACAGTTTCTGCTCAAATTAATTGAAAACTATGTGTGAAAGGCATTTAATTTTCAGCATTATTCAACCATTGGAAAAGGGAAGAAGTTGGAAACTCACCCTAATAGTTTAGCACCTGTCAAGTTTTCATCTGTGATGTCCCACTACAGCTAAGAGACTGTGTGGATGTCTTCCCCCGTAGTTACATGATCTAAAACTGTTTTTAGCTGGCAGACTTCTCTGTCTACTTTTTTGGTAATGTCCACTAGAAAGATATTTTGCAGGAGCACATGAAAAATACAATTTGAAGAATTCAGCATTTCTGTGCTTCCAGTGTAGTTATATTTTCCCTCTGACCTTATCTAGGTGGTGATGGACACAAACATCCTGGGATGCGTAAGGGCCATGACTGAGAACAGGTTCTTCATCTTCTTGTTTCTCATGGGAGATAAACTCTTTGCTGGTGAGTTATCACAATCGTTTGATCAGCTAATTTCATAGCTTTGCAGATTTTAGCTTCCTGCTGTGATATTTCTCTTCCTGTTCTCTACACCAGACAATATTTGAATGGCTGACAGAAGCCTTGATGTTTTATAAGCAGTCAGCATTATTTCTCTCCATTATCTATGTTAAATTTAGCTGCGTTTCTCTATGCTGCTGCTACTGCTGATAGAACCATACAATGGTTTGGGTTGCAAGGGACCCTCATCTAGTCCAATTCCCCCCTTTCCAGAAATGGAGCATCTACCACCTCTCTGGGCAACCTGTGCCAGCGTTTCACCGCCCTTATTGAAAATAAGATCTTCTTATATCTAGTCTCAATCTACCCTCTTTTAGTTTAAAACCGTTACCCCTTGTTGTATTGCTACAGGCCCTATTAAAAAGTCTCTCTCCGTCTTTTCTATCAGCCCCCTCTAAGTATAGAAAGGCTTCAATAATGTCTCCCAGAGCCTTCTCTTCTCCAGGCTGAACAGCCCCAACTCTCTCAGCCTTTCCTCGTAGCAGAGGTGCTCCAGCCCTCTGATGACTTTTGCTCTGACAGGTCTATATCTTTCCTATACTGAGGACTCCACAGCTGGATGCAGTGCTGCAGCTGGGGTCTCACCAGAGCAGAGCAGAGGGACAGAATCCCTTCGCTCATCCTGCTGCTCACTCTTCTTTGGATGCAGCCCAGTATATGTTTGGCTTTGTGGGCTGTGATAGAAAAACCTGACAAGATATTTTGTGGAGAAAAAAAAAAGAATTAGTTCTGAAATGATATCTGCTAATGTATTTCTGTTTTCAAGAATCCCTTGGTGCCAAAGTGTATCCTTGATTCACTGTCTGAATTATGATTGATTGGCACTGCTTTTATGAAAGTATATAATAGTATAACTTCTTCCAACATATTTATGCCAGAACTTAAGTTCCTCATTTATTGCTTTCCAGACCATCCAGTCAAGTTGTGTTATGTGCTCAGACATGTAAGAGGCATGAAGAACTAGCACTGAATTAGTTTCTATCTATCTTCTTTCAATGGCTGTTGAAATCTACCCTGACAGAAACAGCATCACTTTTCATTCTGGGACTAAGAAATGATTTGGTCTCTGTTGAAAGTGCCCACTTCTTGAAAAAGAGAGAGACCTGCAAGATTCTTCTCAAACTCAGGCCTTCTTTCATTATTTTTCTTTATTTTAATCCAAAAAGCAATCACCATTCAGGCGTTTTCAATTGGTTTTTTCAAATCTTATTCAGAACTTGAGCATGCACCAGTCACTCTTCACAACAGATGTGTTGCAATTTCTCTAGGAATTTAGCTGTGTAATTCCGGCACCCCATATTCACCTTACAAGCTAACTGCTACCTGAAGTTATTATCTTGAATAACTGAGAGATGAGCAACTGAGTGTATTGGGTTTTGAGGCACTAGACTTGAACTTTGGTTATTGGGGAGGACAAAATACAGCTGTGTGCCATCTCTCGGTCAGTACTCCCACTGGGAACAGTGAGTCTCTACCGATCGTCTATCCTGGTTTTCACTGAAGTTAGGAAGTGTTTCTATTCTATTTTTACTAAAGGAAAATTTTCAATGCATACTTTCCCCATTTTTAAAAGCTTTTAGAGAAATCCTCTGAGCAATTTATGTAGCTGTCCTAGTTTTGGCTAGGATAGAGTTAACTTTCTTCCTAGTAGCTGGTACAGTGCTGCATATGGGATTTAGGATGAGAATAATGTTGATAACACACTAATGTTTTAGTGGTTGATGAGCAGCTCTTACACAGTCAAGGACTTTTCAGCTTCTTATCCCTCCCCACCAGTGAGGAACTCAAGAAGTCAGGAGGAGACACAGCCAGGACAGCTGACCCTAGGGATATTCCATACCATATGGCATCATGCTCAATATGTAAACTAGTGGAACATTCAGAGTGATGGCATTTGTCTTCCCAAGTCACCGTTATGCGTGATGGAGCCCTGCTGTCCTGAGGATGGCTGAACACCTGCCTGCCCATGGGAGGTGGTGAGTGAATTCCTGGCTTTGCTTTGCTTGTGCACACAGCTTTGCTTTACCTGTTAAACTGTCTTTATCGCAGCCCATGAGTTTTCTCACTTTTGTTCTTCTGATTTTCTCCCCCACCCCACCCGGAGTGAGTGACCAGCTCTATGGTGCTCAGTTGCCAGCTAGGGCTAACCCATGACAGTAATAAACTCTGTGTGCCTCTGTGTTGCCTTGTTTGAAACTAGAACTCCTAACAATTTCTATTACAAATAGCTTTACTAATTGGTCAGATAAAGTACAACAAAACTACAATGTCATCATTTTCCCCACTCAATGACTAATTTGCTGTTTCCACAGAAGATGTTACCGTGTTTAATTTTAGTAACTTTAATTGCTTGTGACCCGAACAATTTCTGTCCATGCTAACGATGTACTGTAGTTTCTGTTTCTTTCTGCAAGTCATTGTTCAGTTTCCTGGTTTATAATATAACTCTCTATTAATTTATCGCTTGTTTATACAGAGCACATTGTTTATCTCCATTCTTCATCTTTGTTTAGCTCCTGCAAATCTCTCTTTTTTTTTACTGCTTATTCCTCTTCTTTTATATTTCATTCAACAATTTTATGTCAGCAACATTACATCTTTCCTTTTCCTGCATCCGAACTACTGAACATTTCCTCAAGTGCTTCTAGGCTGATGTTTTGACCTCCAATCACAGTTTTGTAATTCACTTTATCTTTTGTTTTGTATTTTCCAACTGTAGTGTTTCTTGCTCCCACTCCTGGTTTTTGTCACTATAATTATCAGACACACATGACACTACCTCATTAGGTTGCTTTATTCTTTTACCTGCTTTTAGTTCTCATCTTTAATTTTGGCTCCTACTACTAATGTTGCCCTCCTGTTCTGAAAACTGTACAACATATTCCAATCCTACCACATCTTTCCCTACCCTGCTCTTTCTGTTTCTACTTCCCTTCCCCACTGTCATATCCTAGTTGATACCATCTTGATGAATAAATTATCAAGATTGTTCTACAAGAAATCTGTCATGTGGTATGTGACCTCTTTTAAATCAGATTTAGCTATGAATTCCATATTAGTACTGCATGAGCTGCTCTTATGTAAATGTATAAGAACTGGTGTCTGGCAATTTCTTCTGAAGACTTCCTGTCTTTCTTCAGCTTTTCTATCCTTCTATAATTTATCACCGTTAGGACAAAAGAGGTCACTCAAAAGGACGTTTTGCACCAATTATTATTTGATTGAAGTGAAGTTCAAACAGATGTACTCAATACACAATCTTGTAAGGAAGTTAGATATTACATATTAAGAAATAAATGCATATGGATATGTGAAAAAGATGTGAGTGGGGGGGGTTCTCCATCTTCAGTCTTTCATAATTAATAAAGGGTAGAAGTGTCACTTTATGGTCATGATAATCACTTTCAGGTTTTTAGGTCAGTGAGAAGATAGTACTGGAAACCTCAGTTAAAAGTTACAAGTTACTCTAAACATTTCTTCAAATGTTCTAGACTAAGTGAACATCTGTACTGTTTGGGTTTTATTAGCACTTATCTGAAAAAGTATCTTAAAGTGTATTCTTTAGTAGTTAAGCTGAAGATCCAGGGGTAAGACGATGAACTTGCAAGGAAAAACATTAATTTTGGTGTTTTCCTTTTATGTTATGAAAATGGTGCAATTATCTCAGGCTTCTCATAACAATATGAAACATTAGCAAATGACAAAGTGAAAACAGGCTGGAAGAAGATGAGTGAAAAATAAAGCTTTTCAGTTATCCAGCTTCTCTGGGCTGTTTCTTAAAGCACGATGATCAATCTGATAGTTAATCCCATGTGCTGTTCTTTCCAGTGTAATGTTTTTAAGACACATTTTCTGTCTTTCCCTATGTTACCACAGCTCTTCAAAGAGTTGATGTCAAGAAAGGGTAACAATCAATAGGTTTATTCTGCCTTCTAAGAAGGTATATAGCTCTTGGTGCAACTTAAGTTCCTGCAGTAAGCTAGCTCTGAATCTTGTTTGTAGAGTGAAAGTCTTGCAAAATGGATTCAAATCCAAGCCAGCCTTTGTTTAATAACTGAAAGGAGGATAATAAATTTGGGGTCCCTATATACAGGATACAGGCTGTTTCTGATATTATAAAGACTGTTAAAGAGGTAAGGATTCGTTATATCTAGATTGGAACTCAGTGCAGAAAATCAGCTCTACTCCTCCCTGAAAACAAGTTCTCTTCATATAGTCAGTGAGGTTTAAAATGAACATCTTTCTTACATTTTAATCTCTTTCACATTACTTCTATAAAATATATTATTAAGCCAAACTACACTCATCTTTTCAACAAACAGAAACTATCATAAGTTTTGCCTGATACATTTTGGGCAGGCAAAATCCACAGAAGATGTACTCTGTCTTTTCCTGCATAAAATAAGAATCCTGAGAAAAGAGATTCTGCACAGTTCCCAAAAGATACAGTACATCTCATCAGTTACACAAGTGCCATTATTCACAAAGTTAATGCATGCCTAGACCCAAACTTCCAGGTCTACTATCCATAAATTGTTGCACTTGCAGAATAAAAGCACAAGATTGATGATTAGACTTTGCATCAGAAAAATACAAAGTATTAAAATCAGTGTTCTCTGGTTTAGATTTATGACATTCTAGATGTAAGTGGGACAAGCACATTAATACCTTCCCAAATATGACATCCATTGGCCTAGGCGTAGGAATTCTTAAACTGAAAAGTGAACTATAGAGGGCAGATGTCAGATTTCTGCAAAGGAAGAGTGTTTTAAAAGTATTTGTATAGAAGAAGTAAGTGAAAAACTGGTAACTAAGTAAGTTCATAGACTGAGAAAACACTTAACAGCAATGATTTTTATCAATTTTCAGTTGCTTTAAACTTTAACCTTTTATACTTTAACCTTTCAGCTTAACTGTAGTTTAATTATTTATTTTACATGGTAAATCAGCAGGCTCTAAAAATATCCCAAAAGATGTTTGAAGCACTCAGGTACTGTAGGAGTAGACACAATAAGCTAGGCACCTGTAAGGACTAAGGCAGAACTTGCAAGTATTAGTTTATGATCATCTCAATTCCCACCCTTCAATATCTCATCTTTCTTCCCATTATTAATAACTGTCTTATCATTTATGAGGTCTCTCTATGTCCCGTGTAAGGCTTTAATAGATGTGTTTTTAATACAGGATCATTTAGAATTTAATTTCTTCTAATTGTGACTCCTTATTAATTGGATATAGTTTCTGTACATGAATATGTCTCATTATCTCCATACCTTTCCCCAGGAGAATTATACAAGGCACACTATTCACCATGCTCAGCTAGGAAAAGCGAAGAGATAATTTCTGTGCCATGTCATTTTGGAAATATATGAATCTACCAAAGAGAAAATCCAATCTTGAACAAGCAAATCTTGTACATCTCCAGCAGTTCCACCCGGATTTCTTGGAAGCATTATTCTCCTGATACATCTTGCATCAGAATAGCAGACAAATTGGTTTCATTTCAAAAGTGTAGAGGACTGTGTGGGTCTGTGTGCATATGTCTGAGATCCAGGGAGAGAAAAGAATGATAACAGACAGCTAATTCTTAGTTTGAACAAGTGCTTTTCCGTATGTTGAAACAGTATGTATAGGCACAAAGTGAATAATTTGCAGAAAGCTTTGGAGGTTTTTCAGGCAAAAGGATGTATTTTTGGGAGTTGGGAAAAGAAATCTCTGTATTTTATCAGAATGTATTCAACCCTGAAGAATGACATTTCATACAGTGTAAAGCTCTGAGGTTCAGAATTCAACAAAGGGAGATTTTGGTATAGATATGCAAAATGGGGCATTTCACTTAAAGAATCAAAAGTACACCAAAAGGATAGAGAAATGAATAAACGTTTTGTTACATCTATTAGCTGCAGTTTGATTAGGTAATAAGGTAAATGGGGATTATAGTGACAGGATGATGTGATATAATAAGGAAATGGCTGTGCTAGGGCAGAAGTACCAAAATGAACAGAAGAGTATTCTCAGTTCATAACTGTTTGCATGAAAATTCAACAAAATATTAGTTAATCTTTTAAGGCAAAAATCTGCAGTTAGCTTATACAGTGCAGCAGAGAAATGGTGGATGGATTTGCAGAAGCCTCCCAGAGAACACAAAAGCAAATAGGAATTACAACAAAAAGATAATGACTTTTGCCATACTTTAAACCAGATTGTGCAGTCCTCCAACATCCACAGTGAAAGAGAAAAACAGCTGGGAGGTGGAGAAGCAACAGATTCTGCTGAGCAAAGACTCTTACAATATTTAATTCCTTCACTGCACAGCACCTGCTGTGTTAATGCACATCAGTGCCATCAATGTAGTAGTGCTGTAGCATGCTGTGTTCACCAGCACAGTGGGTGTTTCCTATCCACAGTATTTGGCAGTAGGCAGGAGGTTTCTTGGGCTGGAGAATGTTCTTTCCAAGCTTTGTGTCCTAGTTTCATACACAACTCTGTTTCAATTTGCACCTTGTAAGTTCATTTTTTCCTCACTTGCAATGCCTTACAATATTTGGGTTTTTATACATTTCACAACTCACACCAAGGTAGCTTTACAGAAAATGTTCACCAAATGTTTCTGTTAACAGTATATAGTCCAAGCCTGAAAGACTAGACCATTCGTCTTCTCCTTTATGCCTATTCAAGACCTCTGTGATCTCAAAGATATGTATCAGATTTCTCATGAGCTCTACTGATGAATTCTGGTGGCTATTTATCCACCTGCTTGAGCAAGTAAGATCTTTCAGTTCATGCTGGGTTGTGTACGAGCTTTATTCTCCTTGCTCACTATGTGAACGAGGTTATTTATTGGTTTTTATTTGTGTTAATTTTCAAGGCTGTTTTGCCTGCCCCATTATCTGAAAGTTAAAGAAATGAAAATGTTAGAAAGAAGCACTTCTTTTTCCCTCTGATTCAGCCTCTGTTTCCACAGCAATGATGCCAGATCTATTAATTACTGGGGTATCCAGCAGTGCAAGTTTACATGCTTGTGTATCACTCAGGCTAACCTCCACAGGCACAAACAAACAAACGAACAAAAAACAGCCACTGCAAAGTAATTAGTCAAACGTTAGAGCCAGTTGAATCAGCTGAGTGAGATGGTATCAATCTACCACAGTATTCTTGATCTGCAACGTGGCACTGCAAAGCCAGCTTAACTTTATTGTCAAGCCCCATGGAAAGTTCCTTGATGTTGAAGTAAAATGCCTGGCCAAAATATGCAGTCTATACCTTAACTGTGTGGATATCATTAGAATATAATGGAAGCAGGGCAAAGGAAGTTGTGATTTGCTTATCCTTCTCAATTGATCAAGTCATAATAGATCAATAGTGTCAATCTTCATCTAATGATATCTCTTGTGCTTGTATTTTGTGAAAATAGCTCGATAAGGGCTACAATTGATGCTGCCTAAGAAATACTGAAGAAATGCATATAAGTCAGTTTTACAGCCCCAAATTGACTTACTCTGCCTTTTTTAGGTGAACCAGTGCCATCAATAACCCTTCTTTAAATGCTACTGCATATTTTACAATATAGCAGGAATTGGTTGCACATTTCAGTGACATATTGACTGTGAACAAGCCCATATGGAAAGCTGGAAAATCTTTGTCAAGTACTAGAGTTCCTTCACTTTCACATGTGAAAAATATTTTAATTCACATTACAGGGTTAAGCTGTTCAAAGTCATTTGGGCCTTCAAAAGATTGTGAAGGTTGGGTTCTACTGGTGTACTAATCTCATCGATACTCATCAGCTTCTTTACTTAAAGTCAGTAATTACTATAAAATTTTAGATCAGTGATTTATTTTAACTTAATCTAAAGGGAAGCAGGAAAAATCCCGCAGCTGCTACATTCATCGCAGCAGCGCACAGAGTTTTGTTTCTATAATTTCCTGTAGCCCATTTCCTTCCTGAACTTGTTTTGAAAAGGAAAAATGAAAAACTCCTAAAAAAATTCTGCTCTGTCCCACTTCTTCTTCTCCTTTCCATTGATAATTCTGTAGTAACCAGTGACTCAACTTCCGGAAGCTACTCTGCTCCAATTATATCTTGTTAGTACTGGCAGGGAAAAAAGAGAGTTGCTGATTTATTGAATCAGCACAGCTAAACTCTGTGAATTTATTCCAGAGGCCATAGCCCTTTGCTGTGAAACAATGAAAATGAGTTTTACTCAGGCTACCAAAAGATTTCTGGATTGCTTGGTTGTATATTTACCACTTTAGTATACAGTGGCTACAGTGGTATTTTCCACTTGTTTAAGTGTTTTGGGGAGAGAGAAGGTGAATCCAATACTTACTTCCAAGGCAAAATTGATTTTAGCTAGAACCAATGCATTTTATATTCCTGTGCAACTCGAGACTAACTTAGTATTCATGATGCTTTTCTTCATACAGTACTCATGTGGTGTTTCATTTGCAAAGTGGCAAGCAGAGGAATAAAGGCCCACAGGAATATAACCCTTCTACCTCACACAAAAAACTAAATTAGTTTTTCTTAGCATTCTGTCTCTTCATCATCTGGAAAGTCTGCTGATAGTGAAATTTCCTTCTGAGTCCAGTGCCTTTTCTGATAAATCTGTAGCTTGTTTAAAAGGCAGCTGCAGTTTGCGTATGATCAGCAAACAGCTGCAATAATTCAAAAGGAAAAGGTAAAAATTTAGCTCTAGACAAAATGATTAGAGAAGATCAGGTGCAGCAGATGCAAATGTCATCAATAAAAGGAAAGCAAGTGAGCTCAACTGCTTCAGGAGGTTTGATAGTGCCCAGGAAAAATAGGAGTTGTTACTTGTCCTGCCACACAGAACAACTGTTAGAGGAACTGCAAAACAGTCTGCAGGAGAAAGTCTAATGGCAATTCTCAATTCCAGCTTGATGGAAAGTGTTTGGTTTCTCTGACTTCTAATATAATGTATTTATTAACTACTGAGTGTAGATGGAAGTTTGTACGGCATACACTTAGTGAAGATTGATAAATACTGTCATTGTCCTTGTGTTGTTGCCTTCATTCTGATAACATGTCCCTAAGATCAGAATTTGGCACGCTATGCTTTTGCTGTAGAAAGGTAACTATTTCCACACACATACACAAATGACTATAATATGCATTTTGTTCATTTGTTAAGGTACATAACACCACAGATATCCATCTTTTATTAGCTTTTGCATTTTCAAAGTAGTAGACAAAATCTTGTCTTTACCTTGTAAAGTTGTTGAGACTCTGAATCCCTTTCAGATAGCCTCTTTGCCCACCTCCCTTGGAGGCACAGGGGGTTCTTAGTGAAGTTTAGTGACTTTCCCTAAGGCTTAAGAGTTAGTAGAGGAAAAAAAGACTCAAGACAGGCTTTTCTGGCTCCCAATTTCATGTTATTAGCCATCAGATCAAGCCAGCTCTACATTTAGCTCTCAGCACGTTTCAAAGTGCTTTCTTGAGAGGATACCAGTGATTCAAAAGAGAAAATGTATCATTTGGGTGCATGCTGTGTATAACCATCAGGTCTATCCCTGTTTCGAAAAGAGCATGAGAGTTACACGAATTCACAGCAACCGTTAGGTCACTTAGTCAAATTCACAATGGAGGTCATCATGTCCACACCAATTTTTTCCCCTCTTTCCATTCCTCCTGCTCAGTAGGCAAACAAATATGTTCTGTGTGAATATATATCACAACACTGGGATGGCAATCACTGGGCGACCAGAGTAAATTGCTGAGAAAATCCCTCTGTCAACTTAGTAGCAAATCTAAACACCACAAAACTTACTGTGATCAATACAATATAGAAAAGATGATGCTGAATACACAATTCTGCCATAACCTTAAGGAAAAGAATTAATTGCAAGAGATGATGTCAATTTACCTGTTTTTCTATGTCCTCATTTTTTACTTCCTTTTTCTGTCTTCACTCTACCTTACTTATTTTTTCTCATTTTATTGATGTTCTGATGGTTTTTCTTTCTCCAAGATCAGGTTTTTGTATCCATAGTTATAGTTATTCTTCTCATATGCATCTCAGGTGCTTTATTCCTCTTACTAATTACTCTTCAGTGTTCTGGCTTTACTTTTTAAACACCAAAAGATCTTGGAAGTTTTGAAAATCTTACTGCTTAATAGTTCATATTTTACTCAAGTTAAACTGCTTTTATCTTGCAAATGTCAGTCCTTCTGACAGGTTCATCTTCCTGTAGATTTCATCAGTATTTAGTAATCAGGATTTAAGAGCAATGCATGTGTTTAGTAATATTTTTCAAGTACATATGAAAATTCAGGTGACTGGAAGGTGTTAATAAAGAAGGGAGAGCTTAGAACTACAAGAAGGTTTAAGTTACTCCTCTAATCCAAGAGTGAGATTTACGTTAGGGACCTGAAAAGCAAATTCCACTAGTGGCTGACATTTCTCTTTCCTGGAAAACAAAGTTTTGGAAACTTTTAATTCCCCACTGAAATAAAAAGGGAACTGCTTTATAGTTTTCAGAGAGAGGGATGCTATTACAAAGTTTTTATTGGGCATTGGCTTATGAGTTCCAGATTCCGTATCAAAAGATTTTCATTCCACACCACTTTGAATCAAGCAGAAGAGGAGCTCAAATGCTGTCACAGGCCAGTATGTTAATAGTCAGCAATAGCTTTTGATTCAGTATTCAAGGCTAGGTCTGCAGAAATAGTTTCACTAGCTTTACTGAACAATTGGTTCATTGTATATAATGTTTTTAGACCAGTGAACCAAATCCTGCCTGCCTTTCTCTTTAGGTTCAGTGGGAGTTTATAAGCAAAGTAACAGAGCCCAGAAAATGGCACACTAAAGGGAGAATTTTAGGTAGGTGGAATGTAATTACAAGATGGGAATTCAGCCAGGACTCGGGCAAAAGGAGTTGTGGATCTGTCAAACAGCTTTGAAATGTGTCTTAAAGTTGTCCCCAAAGTAGAGGGAAAAGGAAAGTTTTGTCACCTACACAGTATTAAGCTAAGAATTCTGTTCCCTTTCAATGTATAGAGGTAGAGGGGAAAAGTGAAAAATAGAGAACTGCTTTGGAGAACATTCAAAGAAAGGCAGAAGAAAGTGTCAAAGATGGGCGAGAATACCAGTGAGTTTCACAGCATATATCTTATTTTTTGTCCCATTCTGCTAGTAGGTGTTGGATATAAGCGGGGTGTCTAATGTTCACAGAGGCAATAAAACATTTTCAAGTATGCAAAGTATGGGCTAGCCTTCAGTCACTATTTCATATAATAGTCCTTTGTATGAAATGCATAGCGAGAGGGAATTAAGGTGCAGAAACCTCATCAAAATCCAATTTTCTGAAGCATTAAAATTGGCTAAACAGAACTCTGTGCCCGGTTATCATTAAGTAATGAGAAGTCCTTTATTACTTCTCCCCCCTTGCCTGCAGTCTAGAAATCCTGTTTAGTGAAACACATTTCAGGAGCCAGACAGTGCTGTGGTTCAAGAAGTTGAGACTTTTTTTGATTCTACTCTATTATAGGAAATAAGGATAGATTTTTGACATTTCCAGTCAGCCCCCAAATTGACATACCAGTAATTAGAAGTGATTTTCTTGGTTTCTTCTCCCCCTTACCAGTTCAGCCTTCTTAGGCAGTAACATTCCGTAGAGATTCAAGTGACAGTCTATACTTAAGTTAGGAAGTAACACATCAGAAATAGCTGCTGATGGCTGGATTGGCAGTGTTGGGCTTCAAGACGACCCACAAGAAATAAATGTCAGAAAGTGGAAAAACTTTATTTTTGACTCAATTTTCTCCCTGGCCCTTCTCTTCTCCAGTGAAGTGGTGTTTTGAAAGTCCTGTCTGTTTTCATCTGTATATTGAATAACATGCTCTTCAAATTGTGTCAGCAATTTTACCATTCCTGATTAATTTAAACGTATTTTCCTTAAGTTAAAATCAGTTCAGAACATCAGTATTCATTTGTTTAGAGGGTTTTTTTTTGCCCAATAGTATATCTTTTCAATAAAAAATGAAGTACAGACCAGATACGTGTAGAGTAAAATAAATGATGTTTCCTTAATCAGATTGTCAACAATGTGAGCAAAACCAAAACGTATCCCCCAAATTCAGAAGTGTCTGTAATAGAAATGTTTGTTGGTTAAAAAAAAACCCCAAAAGAACCAAAAAAAGAACCCCAAAAGAACCAAAAAGCCCTGTTTAATTCTTTAAGAGCCTATAATTAACTTTCATAATAAATGTTCCTGCTAAATAGCTACACAGGGAAGCATCTTCTGAAAATGGAATGTAAAATAATCTTAAGGCAATTACAAAGAAGTTTTTGATTTGCAAAATTTAGTATAATTATGTGATTTTCTTTTGTGTGCAAGCAGGCTTGGCATTGAACTCCCACAACGTGATGAGTCATATGGAGCTGGTTATTTCCTAGTGAATAGCGAGAAGCAAGCAAAAAATTATCATTTGAATACAACCACCCGTGAGTACAATGCATTAATCTAATTTTACAGTAGAATCAGTGGCAAAAGTTCACTCTGATGCTTGAAGATGCTATACCAAAGGTGTTATCTGGAACACACGAAGGCCTGACAGGATGTTAAAATGCTCCTTTCCTGAGATGTGAAAATGCTTTCAATCACCACCTTCAGATGAGTTCACTCCTTTAAAGATTTCATTTCTTTGCCAGTATGTTTGCAATGAAGTAGCTGTAAGAGTGTGTTTGACATTATTATGCACTGTGAAAGGTGAACATATTGTAGACATTTAACAGGTTCCTTGTATCAGGCTTGTTAAAAATGGAGAGCTTAGTAAATGCAAACAATATCCAACTGATTACATGACATCACATGTGTAGATAAATAAATGTGTGAGTGTATGTATATATAGGCAGAGTAGAAGTATATATAGTTACTGATACTCATATTCCAGACTTCAAGTCTAAGTGTGTACTCCTGTAACAGAAATGTGCTGATCTCAGTGTTATTTAGGCCAAAGAATACTTTGGATTATGACATGTTTTTCTTAAAGCCAAGCAAATAGTATTAAATGTTTTATAAAGAAATTGCTATTTCTTGCAGTTTTCAAAGTACTTTTTACTGTTGAATTTATTACCGAAAGGTGCTTTATCACATTTTGAGAGTCCAGTGCTCACCAATAACAGGAATTCAGTTGTGGAGAGGACACACTTTGGATTAAGTGGTGCCTTTGCATTATTCCAGAACAGCAAATACTTTATTTTAAATTTATTTAGTTTTTTTCCATGAAAACTACTACTAGAATTAAGAGCCTTTAAATACACCAGTCAGATGTCAGTGACAGGATGAGTTCTAATAGGCACAAATCACGATACAGGAAATCCAAGTTAAACATAAGATGAAAGCCTTCTTTGCAGTGAAGGTGGTCAAGCAGTTTTGCCCGGACGAGCTGTGAAATATGCATTCTTGTAGATAATCAAAATGAGAGTGGACTGAGGCCCTTGGCAACCCGGTCTAGGTGACCCTGCTTTGAGCAGGCAGTTGGAGTAGCTGAGCTCAGGAGGTCCCTTCCAACCTCCACGGTTCTATGACAATATTAATCAGTAAAATGGATTATTCACTGTCTTCAGAGAAAGGAATTTCTAATTAATGCACCCTTTTCAAAATGAAATATGCCTGTACTAACACAGTTTTTGGAGGAGACTCTATTTTGGAACTCATTTTTTTTTCCAGTGGATTCTGACTCTGGCAAGAACTTCTTGTGCCATCTCTCATCATTAAGATATACATGACGTGTTCAGAGGACCAAACCAAGTGCTTTTTACAGGACATATGCTATGTGACTTGAGACACATTAAAAGATAATTAAGTATATTAAACAATAATTTGATTTATTTCATATTTGGTTTATATGGAAATATAAAAACTGATTCATGCCTAAGTCATTTCCCAGGCCATATCTTTTCATGGCACAGGTGTTTAGCAAGCAGAAACAATGCTGTCTCTACTGTACTTGTCATGTAGTGTCAGAGAAAAACTTGACCAGACAGTCTGTAATCAAAGGAGCATTCACATAAAGATGACAAATGCATTTGATTGTTTGCAAGCAAAAATTAAATACAAGGTGCCTGAATACTCCTGAAATAGTATGTTGGTCAGAAGTTGACCAGGACAAATGATGTAAGGACTGCTAAAATCAGAGAAAGTTAACTGGGAGAGGAGCAAAATAAGCCCAAATTCTGTTCCTAGAAGTTTGTTCCTAATGATGAATAAAAGTGACTTTTATTATGTGCAAAACCTGAAATAAATTGTGCTAATTATTCTTTTACTCTTCTAGGCATGAGTATGACTGCTTGAATAGAAGAAAGGTGGACATTAGGCTTGAAGTGAACAAAATGGTCATTTTTTCTTTGCTAATCTGCTCTGACTTCTGTTTTTCCAAGCATAATGACACACTGCTGTACTGTGATTGACATTGTCCAGAAAGACATGCTCAAGGTGAGCCATAATAGACAAACATTAGTCTGTTAAGTTGAGGAAATTTTTCCAATACAATTGTGCAAACCTCAGGGCTTATCTTTTAGGAAGGCTCACACTGATGTTCAACCTCCAGTTCTATGGCTTGGAAAAGCAACCTTTTGTGTTTGTTAAGAAAATTGGGAAATAGCACACCTTCCCAGAGAGACAGATGGCCTTCATGTCTGGCCTTGTCTAGGTAAAAGTGCGTGTTATGAGGTATGGTCATCCAGTGAAAGACAGCATCTGATGCTACATCTCCTAGTTGATTCCATTTTTATTTTGTTTCGGTCTAAACCAGGTACAGATTTATCCTGATTTTACAGATGCTAGAAGATTCTAATAACTGAAAATAGAGAGTGAAATATGGAAAAAGTTACATACAAAGTTTATAATTACTCAAGGTAGTGTTCCACTTGTATCTTAAAGCATATTCTGATTTAGATGGCTGGCATGTTATCAGTAATCCGTTGCTATAAAACATCTTTTGTGAAAGACCACTTAACACATCTTATGTGAAGTATCTATTAGTAGCAGACTGTTGATTTTTAAAGAGGAGAAGAATACTCAAAGGTAGAGGTGAGAATAAGGATGAAGTTTCATTTTTCTAAGTACAGTTGTTGAGGAGTTAAAACAAACCATGGAAAGTTTCAGCAATTATGGTTTTGGAATACCTTTATTTTAGAAATACTTGAGATGAGTTTAGAAGTCAGGTTTAGGGAAAAACAGAAGTAACAACTTGGATATGAAAATTAAAATGTCCTATTTGAGAGCTTTTCCAATGCTATCTTGGCACAGTATCAATCATTCTTGTGCAGCAATCAAGGCCATCCAGCACACATCATGCTACAAAGAATGCCACCTACTGTGTTGGTCTGTAACACTAATGTGATTTGGAAGAACCTAGCTCTAGGATGATTTTCACCATATCAAGTGGCTCAAAGATCAAGGGTCTCCCCCTGATGTAGTCCACAGAGGCAATAGTGATGTAGCTACACTTGCACTTCAAAGTCTTCATTTTTATGTCCATTTTTATTATTTCACCATTTACAAAGTCCAGACTTTTTCATGAGGCAGAACTACGTTAGGAATCCAGGAAGCCAGTGTTCTTAAATGGTAGACAAAAACTCAGGGACTATTATGGTATGTTGGCTATAGTTTTGTTTTTAACCCGTGTTCTGAAAGCAGTCTGTGATACATTGAATGAAATTGCGGGTGTATTAAAAATTGTGTTCCTTGTTTTACAAGGAATAACAACTGTGGCTGGAGATCAAGATCTCTTGATCTTAGTGGATCAAGAGTTCAGTCTAATGAAGCTGAAAGGAGAGCAGATCTGAGCTACTTCTGCATTCAAGGTCCTGATCTGCTTAGTGTCAGACAGGCTTTTGCTTCTAGCAAAAACTGAATTGAAAGTGGCTGGAAGTCATCATTCAGGTGAGAATTTTCAGACTGGAATTCTTAACATTTGACATTAGCACTTGTTCACCGGCCCTGCAATGGTGAAAAAAAATCTGGTATTAATGTAAATTTTTACAATGGCCAGTTCTGAATAAATTGGACCTGTGAAAAATGTTTATCTGGGGGCAAACTTTGCAACATCTCGTTAATTTCAACCCCAATGAGTCAGTCTTCAATCCTCTGCAGTGGTCAGAACGCTAAAGCACTGCATAATTCACAGGTCTCCTTTTGACAGACAGTACAGCTTTTTGCTTTTCTTTCTCTTTTGTTCTCTCAGAATATGCTGTGTCTTTGAAAGCAGCACTGGGAGGCTTTTCTGGCAATAACAACAGATTGTGTTGAAATGTTGGGGTTTTTTTAAGATTTGTTTACCAAAATGATTTTCCTTTGTTGTTTTTCTAAATTAATAAAATCAGTGTTTAATATCCATTAATCAGCGATTTCTGTTAGGATGTAAGAGCAATAAACATCCTTTTATTCATTTATTTGCATGCTACCACTTAAACCCCCAGTTGTAGATAATGGCTGGCTTATGCAGGGCTCTCTGCAGACCTATAACAAAGAAACAAGTTTTTACTCCAGAGAATTTACAATATACATGAAAAAGAAGATGAAATAAGAGGGTAAGACAGACAATCAGGGCTGGGGAAAAGCAGAAAGATAAAGAATGCACAGAACTGAGCAGAAAAGCAAACAACAACTGATGACTCCTGGTGAAACAAGAGACATAAATATTAAATTATGATCAAAAGTGTCCTTAGGTGCACAGCTGTTAGGAAAAAAGTCATAATTAATAATAGCTACTTCAATTATTTCTAATTAATTAATTAGTTTCATAGCTCTCTTAAAATTTTAGGGAATGAGACTCATTGCGACTGTCTACTTTTTAGACTGGTTTCTATTTCTCTGAGAATTTAGAGGGCCTTTGTCCTCAGGGTCTCTGGCTTTTCTGGTTTATTTCTCAGTTTTATCAGTAGTGTTCTCTCTGGACAGTTATTTCCTTAGTTGTTTTGTGCAATAAATAACTAATTTTGAGAGCTGACCTTTCATGCTGTAATTACAGAGCTGCTTAGAAGCTAGTTCTATTAATTTTTATTATATGAAGAATGTGATCTAGGTCAGTATTCTACATAATTGTTAATTCTACATAGTTGTATTCTAGGATTTCCTTCCTTTTCCAGCATCTCTCATTTTCTTCTCCCAATAATCAAGATTCAAAACGTGTTTCCTCCATTAAGAAGCACAAATCTTGATCAAAGCTAGGTTCTAGCTTTAAGAAAGGTTCAATTTTCCTGTTATCTCACATTCAGCACTGGAAAACTTTAAATTTGACTTATTTCTTCTCTAGCTTTCCTATGTTCATATTTACATCTACAGTCACATGCCCTCCACATACAGATTTATGAAAGCCTTGCAGCTTTAAAGAAATATATGTCAAGAAAAATAAACCCCACAAAAATTAATTCTTATTTCAAGATGTAATTGTTTTTGTTCTTTGGCAATTTGTCATTTTAGACTATTCTAGAAATGGTAAAACTTTGCCTTGTAACGTTCTCAAATTCCCTCAACACCTGTTTTAAGGGCATGCAGTTCTCCTGATGAATGTCCCATGCTTTAAGGAGTGATATGTCATTAATCACATTAAGAAACAGACCTAATGAACCATAAATTAAAAGTAAGACTGTGTTACTAGCTCTCCTTTTAGTAAAAATTAAATAGTCTATTAATATCTCTGCATTTGAGATAAAGGAACATCTGGGTATGTTACTGCCATGATAGATCCTTTTTCAAAGCAACGCTCCCCATCACAGTGACAACCTAGTCTTTGCTTTGTACCAGGGAACAGTGACAGAATTCATTCCTATGCCTGTGCAGTTGCCTCTATGAATTTTCCCTGAGGATTGTGGTCCATGTTGCACACTGTGCTAATCACTGTTGGAGTATGGGCAAATTATGGAAATCTAATCCTGATTTATACTTTCTGTGAATAGAATTAGGAAACTCTTAGGCATTATAGCCTGAAGCACTCTGGGAATGATATCCAGAACTGGAGCTATTTCCTTCAACAGTTACATTGAAATTGTGATTATCAGAAGCTCCATTATTTCAAAAGGTAAGTTACTGCAAGCAAGAGATATAATTAGCATAATCTGTTCTTATACATATGCCATTAAAGTTTTAAAGAGAGAAAATCTTAGCTGAAATCATCTTTGTGTTTTACTAAAGCTCATTTCTTTTCCATAGCATTTTGTCAGTACAGCACAAACTTGATGTTGGAATAGCCCAAACCTTCAAACTTGTGTTCATGTTATACAGCTTCAATATGCCTGTAAGAATGACATTGATTTCCTCAGATTTTGTACAAATTTCCCATTTGCACTCTCAGAATTTCATAACCAGTTTTGAGCACACAAGATTGATGAGAAACAATTCCCTCTGTTCCTGAGCACAGAACATAGGTTAGCATCTACCATTTAATCAGATGAATGCAAAAGGAAGAAGACACATTTTGATACTGGTCTGTGTAGCGCAGTGAAAGGAGAAGAAGCGATGGCTGTTTCTCTAACATGTGATTTATTATTAATTGCAATTTTACCTACCCCAGTTTAATGACATCAATCTAACCTGCTAGCATTAGGATATTCCATGACCACAGTGGAATTTCTGGCTGCTCCCAAATGAAGGGATTCACTCCATTGAATTTCTCTTACATTCAGCAGGTCCAGAGAGATTAGGTTCGGGTGCCCAGTTCTCCCTGTGTACGTCATGCTCCTGCTTTCTAATGATCTGATGGCCTTCTGTTGGACTCTCTTTAGTCTAACCACATCTATTGTGTACTGAAAAGCCCCAAACTGGATGCAGTACTCTTGCAAGAGCCAAATCTTACAAGACCCAAAGACAGGGGGAAAAATAATTTCTCCTAGGTTTTTGCTTATGCTTTGGTTAATACAGCTCAGGATGCATTTGGCCTTCTTTGGTTCAAGAACGCACTACTGATGCATGTCCAGCTACTTGACCTCTAGGACCCCCAAGTCCTTTTCTGAATGCTGGAAATTTATTCAGGACCTGATACATATCAGCTATGCTCACTTGTTTGCATGTGAATTTGAAACATGCCAAGCATCTTTGACACCTCTTCACTTTGAATGGCCTTCTAACAGCTAGTCTAGAAAGTCAGACCCTACATTTTTGCAATCCTTGTTTGCCAGTAGGATAAAAAAGACAGAAAGATCGCATTCAATGAAAACAAAAATAGGAATTAAAGCCACAAAGGTCACTTTTCACTTGTAACTGCAAAGATCTCAACTTTCAGCTGTTATAATGTCTCAAGTCTTTTGTTTACCTTTGCGCCATGTTTCCTTGGGCATGTGAAAATTCTTCTTCATTATGCACACATAGTGAGAATTAAATAAAGAGGCTTTGTGAAGCCCTGGATTCTGCATAAACTGGTACAGGCAGAAATGTGAATTGTTTGTATTTATTTCAGTACTCAGTAGTAGTAAAAATGTTGTTCGTACACACTTTGGAGTAATTGTGAAAGAACAAGTCAGAGATGTGTTAAATAATGATTTTATCTTGAAGTTTCCTATTTTTTCCTTGAATAACGGGTCAGGGTGAAATCACATCCACAGCCACACATTCTCCATTGGATCATGTACTAAGGAAGCATCATGGCATAACAGAGTAGCAAGGTGTCTGTGGCACTGATGGCACTGCTTCTGGTGTGTGTCCTGTCCAAGACACTTGTACTGCTCTGCTGCATTAGAGAAGTGCATGAGGTGCCAGGGAATTGCTAACGACAGCTAAGCAAGTGCAAGATTTGATTGGTGTTTGTGTTTAAAGCATATTCTAACTTCTCCTTGCTTTCCCTTCAATAAACTTAGGCCTTACAGGCAGGATTATGTGGCAGGGGAGAGCAAGGAGAGACTCCAATGCCTTCCCTCCTATATCAGCGTTCAAAAGGGAGGATTTGAGCCTTTCACAGTGAACTATAGAATTGGGAAAATCATGCAGTGATAAAATCTGAGTTTAGAGATCCTTTTTTATCTGTTTATGTTAGGGATGCTATAAAAAGCCTATCACCATGGTATCCCAGCTCATTCCAATTAAAGAAAACTATTTCCACCATTTACTTAGCAACTTTGACAATAGCCTCGAGCAGCAGTAAAACAACCTGACTGCCTGGCATTTTACAAGATAAATTCTTCACTACTGTCTGTTTTTTCTTGCACTGTTGCTTGCAAAGACTTAAAAAGTTACTGCTTCTTCAACCACTGAGGCTGGTATTGTAACACTCATACCAGCTATGGATCACTGGGTACACTGTACCTTTACCTGCCAGTTTGAGGAAAATCAATTTTAGTCTTGAAGAGATGAAACTAGTGTTGCAGAAGATCAGTGCACATTTCCAGGTGCTGCAGGGCACTAGCATCTTGATGGGGATTCAACAAAACATGACATAGGTACAGAGCAAAGTTGCTTACTCTTATGCTAAGTGATCATGTGAAAAAATTAGAGTGAATCAGAATACTGTGAAGGAGCATAAGTCACACTAGCTAGAGTCAACGTTTTACATTATTCACAAACTCAGCATCAAAACCATAATTTATGTACTGACTATAAATTAGTGCATATCAATAAATGTTGTCGTTACAATAGCAAAATCAGATGATAACACAGAGATTAAAAATAGCATATACCTGTTGTTGAGGAAAGAAACAGTTTGTGCATAAGAATAGGTACCAGTATTTAAAATACCTCTGTCCATGTAGAGCTTGATTGTCACCCAACTTGAAGATAATGTCAAAACAGAAGCGTTACCCTCTACTTTTTTCTTCATTTATATTTTGAATCTCCGCACCATTTGTACACATCTACAAGCTCCAGAAATGAGTCATTTACTTTCTTTTCCTGCTTTATTTCTACTCAGAAAAAGAATAATTTTTTAATTTTCCTTTTGTAATTTAGAAGTGGGTGTATTTCCCCCTGTTTTGAAGGACTCTGGGATAATATCTATGGGATATTAACTGTGCCTTCAGTCAGCACAGACCAGAAATGCTGAGTCCAGATAAGACGTTCCCCTGAACTCATAAATGTTCTATGCCAGATCGTATTTATTAACATTTCTGAGAAGAGTAACTTTGTCTCAGAAGAGGCTATGCTAGATCGAGTATCATCTGTCTGTGAAAATAATCTAACTTAATGCTACATCAGGTGTTGTCTGTTATCCTGAGCTGATACAAGTCAGGTTTGTTCTGGTATAAACCAGAATACATATTTCCTCGGGCATTCAGGCTAACTCAATGCAGAGATATTCTTCTGTCTGGAGTCATACCAGCTTGAAGCAGTTGGTGCTCCCCTAGGCCTTCTTCCTCTTCAATATTCCCTGTAGAAGGTAATCCTTTTTCTTATCTGTGTGCTTCTGAACTAAATGATCCAAGTTAACAACTAGAGCATATATAGTCGAATTTTGCTAATCAAATTGATTGGAACTGAAGCAGGTGAGGAATTGCTTATACGAGCAGCTCTGCTGGGAGATTAGAGGAGGCAGTAACCTCCAACTACCGCAACAAACTGAAGGTGCTAATTATTTCACCAGTGTTGCTCTAGCTGAAGAAGGATGTATGAAAACAGCTTAAATGATGAAAAGGGTATGGATCGTATATAAATACAGATTGGAGCACTCCATTTCCCAGTGGAAGCACTAAATACGCAGCCAACTGCTGTCTCCAGAGCAAAACCAAAGTAAGAACAAAAAGGGATATTGCGTAAAAAGACTTATCCAAGGTCTTGATCTTTTTGCAGTACAGTTTTACATGAAATACTGTTAAACATGCAGGAATGATTTGGAAATGCACTCTGCATTCTTCCTATAACAGATACAGATTTGTGCAGACATAGTCAAAACTTACCTAGTCGTACCAGCTGTATGCATGCTCTATCCTGAAAGAAAAAGGCAGGTGAAAATTTACTTCCAAATCTCCATTTTGTTGGACTACCTGGATTAAAGCACTTATAAAACAGGGGTGATTTAAGAAATTCCAAGTATATGAGTAATTCAAGTTGATCAGAAACCTGCTCTTCACTGAAATACACAAAGCCAACACAGAGGTTTGAAATGCTTCATTAAGAAAAGTCAGGTGGTTTTGTTTCCGTTGAAAACCAGAGCTGGTGATGGTGACAATGATTTTGTGACAAATTATTTTGACATTTACATGTTTTCCTTCATGCTACTGGACATTTCTAATTTATCGCAATGATTTATGAGTAAAAAAGCCTAACAGTATTTAAACTTTGATCTAATTTCCATAATACTGGCAATGATTTTTCTAAACAATAATGTTCTCTTTTTCTATTTTAGGATTTCTATAGCACATTTTAGATTATGTTGTCTTTTGTTCCTATGGGGAAAATTTCTCAGTGATAACACCTTCACTTTGTCCTCCTTTTCTGAGACACCTTTAAGCACAAATTATGGATTTTTTGGTTAGATTACTATTGCTATGATACTCCAGTTGCAGATCGTTCGTATCACAAGTGATTGTATTTGCAGTGCATCAGGAACCATCTATTTATACTTTCAACCTATTATCATAGTCCTTCATCCTCATCTGGCCCTAGTTGTGGTAGTAGATACCTGTGTATGCACCGAGTCTCAATGAACTTGGTAGAAGACTGCATGGATGCAGCCCTAACCCACAAGCAGTAAATGTTAAGGTGAACACTTAATTCCAGCCCTGAAGTTGGGATCCTGATTGCACTGTGTTCCCTCTATATGTGATAAAGTCTGACAGCTCCAGAATGTGATTCAGCCTGCCAAAACTATAAGTAATCTTCTGCAGATGTCTTTATAGGAGGTCTAAGGAGATCACACACCTAACAGACAACTTAGCATGGTGCATGAGTTACAAGTGCAGTGTTACATGCAAACCAGTAAGCAAGCCAGAGACCGCTGTGCTTTATTTCCTCCCTTGGCACTTTGCAGCTTCATATTGATTTCAGGATTCAAAAATATTGTCAGGATATCCAGACTTGGTTCAAATTAGCTTTTACTGGGGGCTAGGGTTCTTTAGACAACATACACTCAATGTGTTACTTTTCACAGCTAAGGAAGCTGAAAAAAGAATCACTTTATCTTGGAGGGGGTGCTGTTGTTCCATTTGTATTAGAAAGAGGTGTATCAGGAGCCTGGTTGATAGATTAGAAAAATAAAAGGACCTTAGGGCAATGTCAGACCAAATCCATCCATGAAAATCACTATCATGAGGTGGATCGATGGAATATGTTTGCAAAGAAACAATGCAACAACGATGGGTTAAATCTTTGCTAATATTATCTCTGTGTGATAGGCCAAAAGCAGTAGACTGACAAAACCTCTTTTTTTATGTTGTTTTCCTGTAGTAAGTAGTGCTCCCTGTTAGAATTCGAGCTCCTTTGTTTCCATTTTATATTATTTAATGAAGAAATCAGTCATATTTGAAGGGAAAAATTCTTATGTACTCCACTAGAAATGAATCAGGGTGTTCAAAAACTGAGTTCAAGCATTTCCTGGAAATCCTCATTGTGTTTCTGTGTGATTAACTGTCAAACTGTAAAATTTATTTGTTGAAATTATGGCATCGGAAACCCACTTGAGTGAGCCCTAGCATGTAATTCCAGACTGTTAGCATGCTGTTCAGGAATTGTTCTTCATATGTATTGGCTTTTCTGCCTGTATGACCATATGCTTAGAAGTTCATTTTCAGGAGCTGAATCTGTTGATCTGTTGGTAAGACTAAATTGTATTCCTATTATCTTCACCATTACACTTAAAGAAAGCAAAATTCAGTATTAAGTTTGAAGATTTTCCTAATTATCCATCACCTTGGATGGAGTGTGCTGGAGGAAGAATGCCTCATCCATAGTCTGGTTTTCATTGCTTTCTATTTATTTCATATGTTGAGAGTAATGCCTAGAGTATTGTTCCTTACCTTGCTTAGGACGTAATTGTTTCCAGTAACCGGCAGAATCTTTGTTTGGAGAGAAATACCCTTTTCCTCTTGGTTTGCTCAACAGATGCATCACATACTGTTTTAGTTTTTGCTGCTTCCACAATAGTATACTTACTGTACAAAGCTGAAAATATCTGTGCTTTCAATTATAGGTGATTTCAAAACTAGGCAATTTATGGAAAGTATTCTTGAATGAGTATATCTAAGCTCCATCCCTATTCCCTTCCATATATAGGAGAAGAAAAACACAGGGTGTTTTCTGACTTCTTATTCTTACTGCCTTACATGAAAAGCAGACTTTTTTCCTTCCCTGATTACCCCCTGCATTACTTCATTTTAGGGTATCTTTGAAGAAGCTACTCCAGGCAGCTAACAAGTATAAGGCACTGAGATCTCATAAATTAATTATCTAATGTGCTTCCTTGACTCAGCTTGCTCCAGTGATGTTCTACGGTGATTTTAGTAGTGCCCTTTGTTTTTGATCTCAACAGCTTGTTTTGACTTATAGTGGCTATTTGGAAGGATCTATAAGTTTTGCTGTTAATGACCAACTGTGCACTCCATAGTTGTAATGATTGCCATTTCTCTTGTAAAGTCCTGGGGTAAAAGTATTTATGCTCATTTGAATGATAGGTATTTCTTTTAAATATTGACTAAAAAGGCAGTAGATCATGAAAGGTTAGAAGTCCAAAACTGTGAGTTCAATTTATTTTCTTCCAGTTTAGCACCATTCATTACACCTGGTACTTTTCCTGTTCTGTAAACAGTGCATGTATTGGGCACTGTATCAAACCCAAACCTAACCTGTAGTTGCACCTTTACAAAGGAGTATATTAACTTGTCAGAAATTCATTAAAATTCTCATCTGTGAGTGTTTTAATGAAATTATTTTGACACATAAAGAGAAGCAGCAGCAGAAGGACACAGAAAACTGTAAGTTAATTACTTGAACTTAGAAAACTCAGACGAAATATCAAACTGAAAAAAGTGTTTATTTTTGCTTCAATACTTCTGACACTTCTCACAGATATATCTTCTTTCCCTGTGGTACTACAAAAGCCCTTTTTGAGACATGAAATACTGTGAGAAAAACAATGCTCTTAGATTAAGCATCTTTATTAATATGGATATTATGTGATTTATCTGGGCTAGCTTGAAAACATGATGTTTTGGAAGACGAAATACAACCAGAATTTAGAATGAATGCGAGAAATAATTATTTGGGGATGGATACCTCGCTGACAATTCGAGTTTAATCCTTATTCAAATTGAATTTCCTGTGAGGAATCTTAAGGTCATCAGTCTGTTATAAGACAACAAAACTGACTATTACTCATTTGAGTTGTATTTCTTTTATTAAACCTGAAAGAAGTATAGTGAACTAATGCATTTGTAAACTAAGCTTGCAACAGCACAGGAGATTGATAGTCATGCTTAATTTGGTAGGAAAAAGAGCTTTAGTGGAGTTTGTGTTTTCTGATCTTTTTTCCTAACATACCTCAGTTCCCATTCCTGTCATCTTTCTTTTGTCACTTTCTGGTTTCTATTGCTACATTCTAGTATATGTTATATTCTTTGTTCAGTTGTAGATTGAATTAAGGTAGTGTTAAAGCAATAGTGGTAGTGTTATGGGATTCACAGGTGGCTTAGATGCCTCTTTAGGTGTTAACCAGCTGCTCTCTACAGACCCCCTGATATTACACTTGCCACAGAACTGTTTTCATGGAAGAATCTTTGAAACCTGAAGGGAAAGTCTAGTGCACATGGCCTTGGATACCATGTCTGACAGTGGTAGCTTGCCTTTAGCATGATCGGGAGGCAAGCAGAGCAGCAGGGTAGAACTGAGTAGGTGTGGGATTTACTCTGAAACAAGGGACATAACTCTGCAGGGCTACTTTCAGTTCACTGCATTAAGTGAAGCCCATCCCTAAGCCTAACAATATGGGCAATATGGATCTGGAAGGACATAATAAGCAGGACAGAACCTGGGATATCACAGGAATGACAGTACTTCAGGTGGGTGAGATTTTGAGGGACAGGGGAGATTTGTTAATCAGGCATTTCTTCATTCTCTTCAGGTTCACTCTGGTCACTAATGGTTGGGGTCTGCAGCCATGCTGATGTCTATTCTGCATCAGTGACAACTTCCTTATCTCTGAACCTCCATTTTACACGTACAGTGTTGCTTTCAACCCCTTCTGCTCTTTAAAATGCTAAAGATATTTATTTGCTTATTTTGCCAAAAAAGGCTTTGGGGGGAACAGCCAGGAGCAACAAAAGTAATAGACACTAATTAAGCTAATCACAGGTTAATAAATTGCTTTTCTAGGGGCTTAAAATCACTGTACATTGTAAAGTTAAAATGAATCCCCTTTCCAGTGACATGCAAATGAGGACAGGTTATTATTTGGAAAACAGTAAGAAAACCTGCAGCCCCAGTCTCATTAAGTTGTTTCGGTATAGAATCACAGTAACCAGTGTTGCTTGGGGCTGAAACGGATGACCAATATTATGATTAAGGATATATTTATGCCTGTATTTTGAAGGAAAACTCCAGAGAACAGGACACAGCAAGATTCAACATCAGGCAGTTCTCCTGAGCAGGTTGATAGGTTACAAGAATGACATTGCTGACCTCCTTCCTTTTTTACAGACAATACTTTAAGGAATAAAAATCCACACGAACCAGCAGAAGTCGAGCTGATAGGTATTAGTCTGAATATGCTACTCAGTCACAGCAGAAGCACCGCTTCAGTAGAGTCAGGGTTATATTTTTCCTCCTGATAGTTGCATCATTAGGATTTTACTTGAATTTCAAATGTTAAGTACACTATTGATACAGTGACATGCAATGATTAATAGCCTATCCTAGGAAATGTGTCATGTCAATAAAACTGGCTTTTTTAATAGCACTGTTGCGATTCCCCAGGTGAAAGAATTTCACGAGTCAGTTAAGACAAAACCTATTTTTCATATAGAAATTCCCTATCAGTTCTGTACCTGAGCACAGAGAACAGAATGGGCTCAGGAGCTACACAGGATTATTGCCACTCTGCTCCCATTCCCTCATTCCTTATCAGGGAAGACGCAGTAAAAACAAAAAGCTGTTTGGAATTCCTTTCCCCCCGCTCCTGCAAATTCACTGGCCAGACCAAACTCTGTTGCAAAAAGAGGGGCTGGAAATATCATTGCCTTGAAACATCAGAAGTCAGGAATCATATTCCCAATATATTAATTGAAATATTCAAAACCAGTTTTGTTTCCTTCGTGTTTGTTGGTACCCAACAGCAGGAGGCTCTGAGTTCCTGTGTTATAGCTCCATGACTTTTTAAATCTTAATTCTTTTTCTTTGGGAAATCCACCCTGAAGGTAGATTACAGTAGGGATTTGGGTACCTTGGCCTTTATTTCGAAGGGAGGTTTACTGGAAAACACTTGAGAAATCTAGATAAAGCAACCTAAGTTAGCAAAACTAGGCTGTGGGTTTTTGTTGTTGTCTTCTTCTTTCTTCCTCACTTGAAAGTGCCAATGGACTCCTACTTGTGTGGATATGTAAATAGTGGCACTGCCATAGCCTGGAGTTACCTGATGGGGTTTCTAGAGCATATGTCTTGATTCAAATTAGTGCACTGCATTGTGTTATGCCACATGAATTGTTCTACTGTGTATTGAGGGAGGCTTTGTCTGTTCTAGGTTCTTACATGCAAATAATCCTGTCTCACCAGTTGAGTATCAGCAGTAACTGTGGTTTGGTATACGTCTCCCTTCTGTCAGTGGTGCCTTTTTAATCTGGCAATTAGTTTTAGATTCAACTGAATGTGATGACATCTTCCTGTTGCTGCTTTACTACAATGCTCATTTCTTCAGCCACAGTTTGTGTTTCTGGGAAGGCAGATGCAGCCTTCTGGGATTAGGCAGAGCTGGTGAAGAGAGTGTAGTTGATAAAAGTGAAAAACAAAAACCTCCACATTGCTGGAAATGTTGTTGCTGAAAAGCTTTGAAAGTATAATACTCAAACTGATTGCATGAAATTTCCAGCTGTTAAAAGCTGAACTTGATTCCTCCTTTAATCAATCTGAACATATAATACATGTCTAGAATTAAAGGTCATCCACTCACCCAGGGCCCTACAAACGTGCTTTGACATTAAAAGGTTTACAATTAAAATGTATCAGGATGGGACAGCCTACAGGGTTCAACAGAGCAGTACTGCTTCTGGCTGAATGAGGACTTTCCTTTTGTGTTGGGGAACGTGGTAGCACAGTGAAGGCCCCATCCCGTGGTCCCCAAGCAAGGTGAACAGGCATGCTGGGGATGGCAGTCAGTGCTGCCATCCCCCAAGTCCAGGGAGTCAAGCTGGGCACCCAAGTCAGTGAATCAGGTACCGTTCTGGTGACGTTGACTAAGTATCTCAATCACTGCCACTGAGGTCCCTAGTGATTAGGCAGGTCTGAGGTGAGGATGAGAAGTCAATCCGTGCCTTGGTCCACATATGGATCAGTTGGGCCCAGAGCCAGGCACAGCCTCGGCTGTGGCACAGCTGGTGCTGTAGTTGAAGATGGAGCCAAGCATGACAGTGTCAGCTTTAAGCAGCTCCCACAGGAAGGGGGGGTCAGCAGAGCTGTCTGGGGAAGGGACAGCCTGCAGCTGTATGGCTGCTGAGTTGTCCCTGAGCCCCAGCAGCAGGAGCTCCAGGAATGCGGAAGCTCTCGAGGCCATTACACTTCAATGCATTAATGTTTAGGAGAAGTCTGGCTATTTCTCTACTTAAAATGATTTCTTTACCAGCAGAGCGGAGACGCTCTTTTTCTTTACATTTCTGTCAAAAAACAATTGGTGTGTCATGTTGCATTATGTCATATCATATGGTGAAACATGAGCTGACATACTATATCCGAAAGGTATTTGAACATATCATGTCAGAAAGTGGAAGAAAGAATACATGTTCTTGCTCTCTGTCTTGGCAGAAGTTGTTGTTTTCCACTCTTGCTTTAATTCCCTGAATTGCCAATTAAAAGAAAATATATATATAGCAATATAGCACTGCAAAGCCATGTGCCCAGTTCTCATGCCTGTACTCGGTCCCCCTCTAATCTTCTCTCCTTTGTGAAAAAGCAAGAAAGCCATGAAAGCAAACGATCTACCAGGTGAGTAAATTTGCTTTAAGTGAGAAGGAAAGGAAAGGGAAAAAAAAGCCAAACACAAAACGCACTTGTGAGACGTGACCACCTGAGGAAAGATTAATTAAAACAAATGGAAAACTTAGAAGGAAAAATAGCCAAGGAATCAAACTAAACCGGTGCATAAGAGACCAGAGAAACTTGAAGCCAGTCTAGTAATCCTCACTTGATAGGATGATACATGCCAAAGATTAAAATTAAGGGATTAGCAGTAAATACAAGCCAGGCTCTTTTTTTTTTAAGGAGAAATCCAGGGCACTATATGCTGCTGTCTCAGTGTGATGGAATTAAGAACCAGCCCTAGGCATTCTGTTGCTCTTGGTAAATCTGATTATATGTGCCCCTGACCTCTGCTGATATCTTACCCATTTTATATACTCATTCGTTCATTTAACGGCGTTCTTTGTCACCGATGCTTTTCCAGAAACTGTAAAAAAGGAAATAGAATCTCATTTGTATTCATTCTCTTTCCCACAGCTTTCTGTTATTCATTCTCTTTTTATAACTGCTGTAGATTTTCTTCTCTTTTCTCTCTCCCTTCCTTGATTCTGTCCTTTTGGCACATTGCACTTTTTCCTTACTTTTGACCTTCCCCCTTTCTTGCTTTTCTCAAACCACCTTAGGCCTCCATTCTTTTTCCGTATTATTTTACCTCTTTTCTCAGTATTCTCTTTTCTTGTGCTGGAATAAAAACTTTAATTTTGATGGAAAGGACTTTCAAAAAGATGCTGCTTCCCCAGTATTCTTCTGCTATGGTAGTTATCAGAGATGAGACTGCTTCTGGTAGGCATTAATATTTACAGACTTGGTTTATGATTCTGGAGATTGATTTAGCTTGAGAGTAATGCAGGGAAACAGTTGAACCATAGAAATGGTAAGGTCTACATTCCTAAGATTCATAAATCTAAAAGCCATTCTGAGGTGAACAGCTTTTAGAAGAGCAACACCTAATGACTGAAAATCATTATATGTCCAAAGTCCAAAACAAGTTCAAACCCGAACTTACACTGAAAATGATCTTGAATGGTTAAAAACATTCTCCAAACTCTTACAGAATTACATCCCTTCTCTTTAAAATGTATGAAGCCTAAACATATCCAGTAACACTAGTTTTCCCAGGTAGCCAGGTGATAGATGTACTATTTACTAACATCTCATGTGTGTATAATGTCCCTTAGAGGTTGTGACACCGCTATTTCACAACCTTCTGCAGACTAAAACTTCTGTGTTCTCATTCGCCACTTGTCAGTGTTATATACTCTACATGCTCATATCTTTCTTTTGTATGCATAACAGCTATTCTTCTATATGTGCTCAAGCTGTTATTAACCTAAATGGCAGGGGTTTCCCCTCTGTATCCATGTCTAGATTATGAAGCAGTTTAAAGTGTATGTTGATCCTTTTGCAGTTACCAAAATGGATACACATTTGTTTAGTCTAATAGAATTTTGTAAGATATCTTAAGGAACAGCGTGCACACTTATCCTGCTTCTAATCTACAGTTCATCCATGTATGTATCCAGAAGGTGCCAGCACTGCAACTTCCCTGGCATGTTTCTCTCAAACCAGACTGTATTTAATCTTTCTCTGTATACACTTCAGCCAATATAAAGTTATTTTCAAGAGCTAAATTGTTCACTGTAAACTATTTTTTATTCTGAAATTCAAGCTTCATATTAATTAAATTTTACTCTGTCTTATTTAATAAATCCCCCAAAGGAGAGCTTGTAATACTATGGGCTCTCGGATGATCCTATCAATAAAGTGATATTATCTGTGCTACATCCATCTACATTTCAGTTATATAGCTATGGCACTTCAGGATCTGTCCTAGGCAGATGTTGTGTAGCAAAACTTGCTGGGACAGTTTAAGATAATAGTACCCCCACTATTCTGACCCTTCCATTGAATGAGAGCAGTGGTGATTTAACTGGAGGTGAGCATGAGCCCCACCTGATCAACTGTATGTTAGTCAAGCACTGACAGAGGGTGGTTTGTGTCCTTTATCTAACAGCAGTTAGTTGTGGAAGTAATAAAATGTAGAACAAAGTAAAAGTCATTTCTCTGTCAATCATTCCCTTTGTGATTTCCTCTGCTGTTTGATATTTTTTATTGCGTTTTCTATGCCTTTTCTTACAACAGCAAAGCACATCTTAAGCTATGGCTACTTTTGCTATTCTCATCATTTTCCTTTGTTAAAAATTAAGGTCTGTTTGGCAGAGTGTTTTTGTCTTCTGGTTTCTCAGCCAAACATTTTCCAAGGTCAAACCATGAAATATAGATTTAGTTTCTACACTTGCAGTTCTAATCAACACAAATACTAACTTTAAAAAATGTGCCAAGTGAAACATGGAAAAACACTGTTTTGCAGTTGAGAACTTCTACCAGTCCCAGCTGCAGAACTACTGAGCTTTTAGATCATCTCGTAGAAAGTAACATTCTTGAATAAAATGTGACATTCAAACATTGGATTGCTGTCTATCTGATGCACAACAAGTTATACAATGGCAGCACTACAGCTGCATCAAAAGGAGAGGGTTTAATGACCTTCTGACAAGATAGGAACAAACTAAATGCGTCTGTCACACAAAGTTGCTTTTTAAGAAGACGCATTCTTCTGGTAAAGATGAAGTGTTTAAGAGGGAAGACATCTGAGAACTGTACCTTGTAACAGTCAAGGACTTTGCTTTCTTTTTGTTTTGTTCATTAGTTTTGCGTTAGAAGAAATAAGTTGAACTCCAGGGTAAGGCTGAATATGTGGTTGTGTAATCTGTGCACAGATGCTCCCTGTAACCTGCAAATGTCATTTTACCATAAAGCACGCAGAATAAAATACTTTCCTTGAACCTCTAAGCTCTCCAAACTCTATCAGTGAGACATTCCTAACCCAATCATGTTAATTTTGTATTTCCTGTACTTTATATTTGTTTCATGTAGTGTGTTTGGATGCCTCTCACCAATTTAGGACTAAAAGCATAACTTGTATAACAAAAGCTTATTATAAAAGGAAGAATCAAAAGCAACACACAGTGTGCAATTAAAGAGTGTAAAACTGCAAGACAGTTCTGCTTTCAAGAGGTTGCTTACTCTATCAACCCATCATATAAAGTGATGCTTATATAGCTGCTGCGAGTCTCTAGTGTACACAATTACACATCATAAAAATATACATTTTAGAAAACAAAGTGCCACTTACTCAAGATGGAAATGTATAGGAGAAGTCACTGGAGAGAAAAAACATAGGACCTGTGTGTACCATCCCTTGATTTTGAATAAAATCGTAAAACCAGGAAAAGAACTCGCAACAGGTACACGTGAGCACTGGGTATTATGATTCCATACGCACTCATTTAATTCCAGTAGAATTGTTGCAAAGAGTGATAGAAAAATCAGATGGCAGACCTGGCTGTGGGATAGCAGTAAACTCCTCTTTAGTTCTATATCTATTGTAAATTAATTATTCTGCTGACTAAGTTCTGGGATAGAGCATGGGGTTCAAATGGTATGTATCACCACAATGGTTTTAAAAGTGTCCTGAACATCACTAAAGAATCAGTACTACCAGAAGAATCTGATCACTCCATACTTGGTTGCTTTTTCCAATTGCAAAATCTGTGGTCTTTATCAATATTCAGAGAGCCAAACCATTCCCCCCCAAAGATTAATAGAATCCCCTCATATAAATTAGATTATTTGAAGTAATCTGAGAATAAATTATTTTCATACAGATTTCTTTTTCTGAATGTATATTGAAGCATTTGAATTGTGTTCATGAAAGTATGTTTGTAAGAGACAGTAGTATCTTTTATTAGATCACAGAGTATGTCTTGAAAAAAGAAGCATCCAGGCTCACAAATGCTTTTTTGGCCCCTCTCTGTAGGGATATAGAAAACAATCTTGCTGGGAGGAAGAGAGCTCAAGGGAGAATATAGATGTCCTGTTAATCAGGACATAAAAAAGAAAGGAGAAGCTATGATGTGACAGTGACTGGTGGAAGAAAATCTGGCAAACTGCAGAGAGAAGATTGGGAGATATGACAATTTGGGGAATGTATGTATAATTTATAAACCCAGACTTATTTTATGAATTTCATGTACCACTCTTCCTTGGGCTGTATTTAATCTGTCACTTGCTGGCTGGGACTATGTCATAGATCACACGCTTTATGCGAGGACAGATGCAAGAGTAATCTAAGACGAGATAACATGATATGATTTTTTCTTAGTAAAGCATTGAATATGCTAAATAGACTGGTTAAACTAAAGGAAACTGATTGTCTCAGGTTGTCTGCTTCTAAATCAGAATAATGGAAATTGCCTAGTGAGATAATAGATAAGAAAGGAATGCATGTTCTCTGAGCCGGGGAGCTAACTGAATGAAGGAGAGAAAGCTGGTCCTGAACAAATGAGAGGACGCTTGCTGAAAGAGCTTGCAGTCTGATCAGGAGGACAACGAGGCTCTAAATACCAGGGAAGAATTGTCCAAACCTCCAGGGTCTTACATGGTGTTGATGGTTCCAGAGACAAGGTTTTTATTTCCAGGATTTCTGTTTGCTTGTTTGCTTTCTGTTCTGGGAGTTGTAAGTCTAGGTGCTTTCTCCATTCACATGACACATATACTAATATGAATTTATAGTCTCCACTTACATTCTAAGTACTGTAGAGCCTCAGAAGATGAAACTATAAACTGAAGCAGTCCGAAGGGGAAGCTTTATGCCATGGAGAGGTTAGAACTAGCCTTAGAGATCTTGATTATAGACTCTGAAGGCTGCCTGAGAATAGGTATCAGCTGTATGCTGCATATGGTCAGTGGGCATCCAGTGTTCAGTTTCAAAGCACAGCAGCAAAGGCATCATGAGCAGGCCAGTTATGAGATGAAGGGGAGATTCAAGTAAAAGTGATTTGAGGAAATGAGAGAAGCAGGTAGGAGGAAAGTATCTATCACAGAGAAGTTGGTGCCTAAGGGGAACTGTGTGTCAAGATGGAAGTAAGTTATCTTAAGCAGTCTTGGCAAAGAAAGAAAAGATGCACATCAGAGGAGGTATTTTTGGCAAAGGTTTCTTGTTTTACTGTCAATGGCAGAAGAGGGGGGAGTAGAGCACTCTAGTTCAAGGGTAAAGAGAAACCATCCAGCTGCACAGATAGAGAGCCTTTAAAGTGGCAATGCTTCTGCCAGACAGGTCCCTGGAGCTGGGGATTGAAAAGTAAGGCACTGGCGGTGATGAATAGCAAGCAGCGCCCTTTCACACCACACTAGAAATAGTGGACGAATGTTTTGGCCTCCTGATTTGCATGAGGTTTGTATGTTTTTCTTGCATATCTTCCACCAAAAACTGGCTTTAGGATTTCATCTGCACTAGGTGCATGGTGAAACCTCTTCATTATGCACAGCCAGTTGAAGATGTGCTGTCTGCTCCCACTGAGTGCTTATCCATACTTACAGACACAGCCTGTAATCATGGTCACAGAGCATGTATGCTCATTCGTGAATGTCTACACAACCAGAGAATTTGATTGCTGCTTAACCTCTGCCAATCAAGTGTTGCACATATTTAAAGGTGTGTTGTGGGGCAAGTGCTTGTCACTATTGTATTTCCGTGGGCATGCCCACAGTTTTGACAGCACAATTATGCTCCAGGGTGAGAAAGTTAGTCCAAAAAGAGAAATTGACATTTGTTAACATCTGTAAAGCACAAATCACATGTTCATATGATTAATTTGAAGTTTGCTATAATAAAATAATTGATTTTAATAATAAAGTAAATTCCAGTTGGTGAAAATATTCTTATTAATATTAGTGGAGAAAATAGTTTCAATGTACGAATACATGTATTTCCATTCGGAAGGGAGTACATATCTCCTATGAAATAGAGCAATGGTTGGAAGATGCAGTTCTGCTCTCTTTCCCTCTTCGGTTTCATTGAATTTGCTTCTTCCATTGGCCAGCTCAGTTCTTCCATTACATCTTCCATTGACTTCCAATAGCCAACATGGATGTAGGTTTATTCTACTATACTTGATGTACCTGAAAGTTTCCCTTAATTTGGGGTCCACTAGGTGTTTTGAACTCCTCTAGTGGTCTGGGTGCATGATAGTTGATGGATCATACAGGTTGTTCTGACATCTTTTTTGAATCTTCTTTTTCTGGGAGCCCACGTGCCTCATGAAGTGAGTTCAATGGCACTGAAAGCTCACACACAACAACAGAGAGATGCAGAGACTTCAAATTAATTTTAGAGTCAGGAATTGATAAGTAGACGGAATTCATAATGTGGTTAATGGCTTGTTATGGTTGGTAGTTCTTAGATTGAAAACCACTGTGCAGCAATGGTCTCACCTTCAATTATATACTACAGTGTGAACCTGCTGGAACTGCACAAGGAAATCCAAATGGCCAGTTGCAGTTTATTTGGAGAAAATGGGGACCAGTTGTCAGACAAGACCTGAATGCTTCCTCTCGGGAAAAAAAGGAGCCACAGTAATGGTGTTTGCTATGCTGAGGAGAGGAC
>JANHGB010043804.1:0-15523 GCA_026283785.1 Coracopsis vasa | reverse complement strand
GGGGGGGGGGGGGGCCTGGGGCTGCGTCAGCTGGGCCGGGTGCTGTGAATCTCAGAGCATCAATTGGCAGCAGCTCGAGAGAGAGGGAGGTTCCCAGGTGCCCCTGAGGAGCCCCCGCAGCTCTTGCCCCAACCCGGGCGTGAGGACGGGGCTGGGTCTGGTGCATGGGGAGGTCCTGGTCCCCCGACAGCACTGACACGGCGCCGCGCTGGCTCTGGCTGTGCCGGCAGCGCTGCTGCGATGAGCGCCGCCCAGTGTCCGTGCCCCCCGTGGCAGCGCCTTGCACAGCCACCGTGATGTGCTCCACGTGGCTTACTGAGAAAATGAGCCAATCCCTGCCTGGGTTCTTACTTTCAGATCAGCTGTTGAAGACACCGAGTGTTCCATTCCCTGTAGCTTTCAGGAGCTACACGCATTCTTCTGTCTGGAAATGCACACGCTTTCTGTGCACAGGAAGGCTCCGGCAGTTCATCCCACCAACAGGGCTTTATTCACAAACCTGGGAGTACATCAGGCTGACTGTTCATTCAGAGGGACTCATTTAATAGGCCTGGTTTCTAGGAGCAGCCAAGTGGCATTCCCACAAGGCAGCATTTGGCTCTACTCAAGGTACTGCAGAAACAAACATCGGAATTATGCCCATCAAACAGCCCATTCAGAAGCTGCATTGAGGAGGGAGGGATGGAATCACCTTCCTCTAAGGGCCAGCTCCAGCTCAGGGCTGTCGATGGGAAACCATTACAGTCTAATCCAGCAGGTGCTGGATGCCCCCTGTGAAGTTTATTACTGTTGACATTTCAGCTAATGACAGTCTATTTTGATGAGACTGTCTCCATCATTTCTTTATCAATTAATATGCTTGAGAAGTCCACACCATGTGCAGAAATCAAATAACTTATGCCAGTATTGCCCCTCCACCCTCTGCTAACATCCCTGAGGAAGACAGACACGATTTCTTTGGCCATGGACCTCGCTAGGCAAGCCCCAGGTTTAACCACCAGCAGCATGTTCATCTGCAGAGGGAGCCATCTGCTTTTCCATTTAGCAAAGAATCTGCTTGCAAGAGTCTAGCTCATTTGCGCTGTGTGGAGACAACCACCGATGCTCCAGGCCACAGCCTGGATGTCCCTAAAATCACTATTTGTGCATGTTTTGTGTTCAAAGAGGCTCAAGGCACCTGACAAGAATTAGGTTATTTACACTTCATGCGCCTTGAAAAGTCTAAGCCTTTATGATCACATTTAACAAAATCAAGTCTCGCCTCAAGTCCAATCCCATTCCTGCATAAAGGCTGCATCTGGCTCTTCACTGGGCTTCATCTCTCCAAAACTGCTTGCTTGGGGGCATTTGCAGATCATGGTCAAGATCAGAGGCCGGTGGGTTTGGTGTTCTCAGTGCTAAGGAGCGCTGAGGAGCAATGCCCTCTTCACGAGCAGCACAGGAACCAAAGAGGTGTAAAGATCAGCACAGAGACTCGCATTCACCCGGGTACCCAGACATGTTAGTTCTAGTTCAGAGCAATGGGAATCAATGAAAGTTAAATGCTTTAATACTTCTGCAGAAGGAGATGTAGGAGAGCAAAGCATCTGCCAAATCGTGCTTTGGGAAGTTGGCCAGAAAAAAAGGAAAACCTAACAAATACCCTGTAATTCAAAGGGGAGAGCAGATAACAGTTTCTTATCACCAATAATGCCTCTCACATGCAGAAAAATGCCATCTTTTATCTAGATATTCAGACGTGAACAGAAGTTCAGTGACTGCTGTCAGTGCTGTTAGTTTCTCTGGAGGGAATATTAGTGCACAGCCACCAACAGAACATCAATAACAGGGGAAGTGAATTCTTTTTAAGAGTTAATTTTTTCTCAGTTGTGAAATCTAACTTAGGCATCATCACTGTCCATCAGTGAGGGCAGTGCAGGCAGCACTGCAGACACCGTGCTACGGATAAAACAATAGAATTCAAGTGGAATCTGCTTCCAAAAGAGATTCCCACTTGGTCCCAGAGTCAGGGCTCTGCAGCTCCAGTAACAGCAACTGCAGCCCTGCACAGCTCCTCACTGCTGGTACCTGCCTCTCACAAACACCGCTGCAATGAACAACTGAAAACAAGGCCCAGATCTCCCCAGTGCCAATGATCACAGCCCTGTGAATCCAGCAATCATGGGAAAAAGGAAAGCAAAGAGGAAAAGTGAATGCCATTTACTTACCATGGGCAGCTACAGGCAACCTCAGCCTTAGTCATGCTGCAGCACCACGTGAAGAGGGAATGTTCTCTGCATCTCCAGAGCAGGCTGGTTTTGATCTGCAATCAGGATGCCCCAATCATTTGGACCTTGTGAATATTTAATCTCCCCTTAATTGCTTCAGCAGCAAGCAGTTTTCCTTGCTGCATGGCCTTCACCCCATAATGAGGTTACAGGAGTAAAAAGGGTCTCCTGGATCATCCAGCTTGAATGTGGGGGACCAGAGAACAAGGGCTGCTTGCTGGGATGAAACCTGGGTGTTTGGCTCTCTAACAAGAACTGTGTGAGAGATCAAGCAACTCCTTTTATTCACTTTCCCATGGGATTACTTTATCCAGGCCATTACTAGGCAGTGAAAGCACAGAGAGCCCCTTGGGGTGATGTCTGCACCAGGGGAGGGGAGGGGGAGCACAGCCACAGCACCGGGTGCTGTAGGGTAGTGACATTTCCATGGCTCTGTGTCCAGGGCAGCTCACATCCCCTGAAGGCAGGCAGCACGCACCAGGCAGAGCACTGACAGGATGAAGCATGGTACAGTCACACTACCGCCCTTCAGGAATGCTGCATTAGCCATTAATTTTATTTAAGTGCTTTCTAGTATGGTGGTGCTGAACTAAATTCAATTTGTCCACTGGCAAATGCCCTAAAACCAAAGCAACAACACGTAGAGCATGTGGGAGTACTCATAAATTCAATCCATATTCCTCTAGTGAGGACGCGTTGTAAGACAGATCTTGATACTTCATTTGGATCGACAGGAGGAGACCTGATAAAGACAGAGTGGAGGACATGGTCTCCAAACTACTGTCTGTCTCTGGAGAAGACTTGTTACACAAATGCCTACAAATGCCAAGCAGCAGAACCCTCCCCTGCAGTTCTGTGAGCCTTCATCAGCACCATCCTCATCCCAGATTCATAACAAGCTCCCTGGTGGGTTTTGTTCTGCCACTCCAAACACCCTGGAAGCTGAGGAATCCACGTTTCAATCCCATTTTAACAGACTTCTTAGCCTAGAGCTACACCCGAGGCATCAATTAGACCCAGGAAATGCCAACGCTGATTTTCCAGGTCGCCTGTGCTGCAGATTTGCACACATTGAGCATGTGAGCGCTGCAGAGCCTGGGCACAGACCTGCTGCTCACATCACATGGGGCTTCCTCACACAGAGCAGCAACAAGAGGCACTGTTCACCCATGGTATGTTCTTACCGTCATATAGAGTGCTGATAGTAGTAATGATACCTTAATAATATCTAATATGAGCACTAAAAGGCCCCGTTATTTTCCCAGTGTAAAAAGCTACAGGACATTCTTGTCCACAAAGTTTGCTGTTCTACACTCAAAGCAAGAGGTAAATAAATAAGGGGCCAGGAAAACCCAATAAAAGAATAAGACAATATAGTGAAAGAAAAGTTCTTGGTTGGTTTGGAATTAACTCGGTGGTTTCGCTATTCCCCTACCATCTCCTGCCCCCAGCATCGGAACTATTTCTAGCTCAGTCACAGTCCTGCTGAACAGACAAGATGTTTTTAACCTTTCTGGGCAAAAGCTTTGTGCAGTGTGTGCAGCTCCTGCTGCAACAGACATAAACTCCATGCAGGACGAGCTTATTTTAGGAGGCCTGGGCTTTAATATCGCTATCTGCAAACATAAAAGATTACAGTTTTCCACTCCCTACGGGTAAAATGTAGAAATGAAATAACATACCTATTCAATACATGAGTATGTTCAAACCAGCACTGCCACTTAACTTACATTCAGCCTTTGCTAATGGACAGCTGGGGGTTTTCTAACACTAATCTTCAAGTAAGAAGTGGAGGGAGAGCAGGCGTTGGTGTTTGCTTGGGCTAGGGCAGCATTTCAAAGCATGGTGGATTCTGCACTGAAACAATGCCCACAGGTTTCCTCATCCCTTGTGTCTATGGGGTTGAAAGGATGCTTCACACTCCCCAGGAGAGCACATCATCCCTTACTTGACACTCCAGTGATAACACCACAAATGATCACTCAGTACTTTCATCACCAACTCCACAGGTTTATCCACAGTCATTATTTCTCTGGCATTTCCTAATCCTTGTCTCAGAGGGGTTTTTGAACCTTGCCTCCAAGTTCCAAGTCAGGAACCTGAAACACAGATGCTGAAGCTGTGGGGGAAAAGGTAAGAAAGGACCAAGAGCCCCAGAGAGGAACAGTTTCTACACAGACTGCAGTTTGCAGAATGTGATCAGTGTGATGTATAACTGTGGAACCCCCCCATACACATACACACAGCAAGAAAGGCACTGTAAAATATGTTGGGCAGGAAAATGAATGATCTCTGTCAACTATTTAAAAGCAATCCAGTAATGCGAACAATCAGGAGTGAAGAAAAATCAATGCACTTCTCATGGCGCAGAAATGGAAAACAAGCTGGGTTTTACTTTGCAAAATCCATGCAAACAAACCCCAACAGATTAATTCTTGTCAGTAAAAGTGGTGGTTTCTTCAGCACAGCCCCACCTCCAGAAGAGCTCTTTAGAGCCAGTGCTGTGCTCACTGACATCCATTCTAACATCCCCACTGGTGTTAGCGGTACACCATCGTGTCTTTACACAGCCATTATGAGCAACTGTGGTTTATTCCCAACACATTTAATTTGGCTGATAAAAAAACCCACCAGGAAGACCTCAAGCAAAGCAGAGGGAGAACAGAGCACACCAAAGGCAGCACAAGCTCGCCCTCTCTGCCCCGGTTCCAGACAGTGCAGCAGAGCACAGAGAAGCAATGCCATCCTTGTCAGAGAAACCAGACAATTAGAGGCATGATTGGGGTGTCCCAAATCAGCCTTTTCTATGCTCCAAATTGCAACCAGCTTCTGACTTCAGGTAACAGAGGGGAAATGGCACTGGGAGGTTAAAGGAAGCAATTTCTGTAGTATCTCACAAGGTGTGGGGTTCCTTCCCTGAATGAGGCTGATGGAAACTGCATGGGGGGGTATAACATGGGGAGCAATCAAAGAGGAGATGGATTAGTGGGCAGAGCACAAAGCAACAGCACAATTTATCACGCTGCTCAGCACTTCACAGAGCGGCACAATTTGTCTCGCAGGTCTCGGTACCATGTGTGCACAGAAAGACAGATCTATTAGTTCTCCTTTCCAAACCTTCCTCTCCTATTGGACGTAGGAAATAGAGCCAGAAACATCATGGAAATTCACAGCTTCTGCTCAGTTAATTGGCAGGCAAAGACAAATGCAAAGGGGAAGGCTCTGAAATGCTGTTCTGAAAGCCCCATACCAGCAGGATGCTGTAGTTTAGGATGGGTCCAGGAACCCATATGGTCCCTCTGCGGGGAGCTGACCCTCTGGGACACAACCAGAGAGTCCTCCTTGGACCTGGCCTGAGCTCCTGGGTCCCCCCAGCAGAAGCTGACCAGAGGTGGGGAGCTCTTCCGCTCACAGCCATGTGGGGCAAGAGGACACAGGCACCCCTCCAGCAGCACTCTGCTGGGCAAGCACCGAGGAGCGCAGCATCCCTGTGTGTAACACTGAGCGCCAGCCCACACGGGAGGGGTTCCACGCCAGACTCGTTAGTTTCTAAATTTGCACCAAAATTCCCACAAATGACAGCATCTGGGGAGGTTGCAAAGGAAACTTGAGCACCGTTAGGAGAGCGCAGCCGCCGGCTCCAGCTCCCTGTGAACCTGCCCCAAATCACAACCATTCTTTTTCCGAGCGGCTGCTCTCAAGGGGGGGGATCCGAGGTCTCGCAGCACCTCCAGCATCACACACTTTCCCATCTCAGTCAAGCACGTGCGCTCCGAGCTCCTGCACCTGATTCATGCCCCTGTTTCGCGCAGAGCCCACGCTCCTGCATGCTCGGGGCTGACTCCCAAGCAGAGCAGCAGCAGGCAGCGGGGGCTCCTCTGCCGAGGCGCTGCTGCCGCTCTGTGGCTCCTGTGCGATGGCCTGATCCAGCCTGAGCCCTCACAGCACCGAGACACCGGGGTCTGTGTCTGCTTTTGAATGAGGCACATCACCTCCATCCCCCCTGCATCACTCCTACTGCCCACACAGGTTAGACCAGCTGGAAAGAGCCTTTATCCTGGCTTATGGCAAGCTGGATTCAGGTTCTGCACATTAACTGGATGGGCAGTTATGGAATGAGCCTTCATCCTAAGGACTTGCACAGTAAGGTGGAGATAGCTCTTGGCCACACAGCCAGGGCCACCAATGCACTCTGTTTAACAGAGTTAGCACAGTGAACACTTAAACGCAGCCAGTAACTCAAACAGCAGCTCCTTCCCTGTTAGCACAAAGAGGGACTGGCATTTTCCAACACAGACTGCAGGAGCTGCAGTCACAGATCCCGTCCTCCACAACTATCACAGCAAAACCTCTGCATTTCCTTCCATGTCCCAGGTAGGATTCCTAGGCTGTTGGCAGGTTTCCTTCAGGAAACCCAAAATGAGAAACTGCTTGCACCAGTGGACCACACATTCGGTCAGAGAACCCTTGCCATGTGCCAGGAATACAGTGCCCACCCCAGCCCATGCAGTGATCATCAGCAGGGACACAGGCCTAGCACCACCCAGCACCAGAAGACTGAGCTGGAGAGTGCGAGTTTGAGTCTCCTGACAAGTGTTCTTGATTTTCCCTCCTCATTCCTCCCCTGTTCTTTTTATAGCTTTGCTTCTTTGCTGTCTCCCATCCTCATGCACTCAAGTAGCAATTGAGATGAGAGAGAAGACATCTGAACAAACAGCTTCTCCTGCCTTCCAAAATAAGCTCTAAAGCTCTTAGAGGGAGTCCAAATACATTGTTTTAGATAGCACATGCTAAGGGGAGTGACAGCAGCACTGTTTAAGGCACTTTGACAACATGGATCAAGTCCTGAAAGTGCTTGTGCAAACACCACGGGCAGGAGAGCAGGAATGACTCCTTCACTTGTCCCTTCTGCAAGGAGGGAAATGCATCGGGAGCATCATCTCCATTGTGACAGCAGGGATACAGTGGGGAGGTTCCTAGGAAATACTGAGTTTGGTCAGAACTAATGCAGGAAATGAGGCAGCTGCAGAGAAACCCTCACAGTCATTCAGCTGGAAGCAACGGTTGAAAGTGATGTTTCCAAACCAGCAGGATCTTCCCTGGAAATCTGGGTAGGAGACCATCTGCCGAGGGCTGCCTGGGCCATAGGCATTTATCCTTCAAGGGCATTTGTCCTCAGGCTGACGACACCAGCGGAAAGCACTGAGAAATGTCCACAAAACACACAACTCCCAAGCCCCCCCTGCTGCCCCACGTCACACCTCTCCATACATCCCTGTATCCTGATGGCTTCCTGAAGCAGCTGAGGCAGCAAAAATGGAAACACCATTTCTAGGAACAGAGGCATACATGTTAAACCAACAAAGTGATGTAAATGGCATAGCAACTGCTGCTTCTGCATATGGCTCAAAACACTCAAGAACTGCCCTGCTTAGGAGCAGTAATGGTGCAGTGTCACAGCAGAGGAAACCTCACTGCAGTGATTAAAGCTGAAGAATCCTGCAGCTCAGTGTAACTGCCAGTGTACTCTCATCATCCTGCTATGTAATAAGAAATCTATTCTTTACCTCCTTCCCTTTCATTCCCTAAACTCGATGTATTGGCATTTCTAATTTTGTAGGAGCTTTCTGCAAAGGAGCTCTGTGCAATGCATGGGAAAATCACTGTTTAAATAGGACAACTGGTACATGGCCAGAGACATCAACCAACCACTCAAATACCGCTTTGTGCAAACACATCAGCAGGTACTGATGGGCACAGACCCTGTCTCTGCTTACCCTGAATTGTCAGGGCTGTGTCAACCTGCATTAGAGACTAATTCACTGTGGAGCTCACACAGCTCTGTATGTTCTGTACTGACTCCCATCGGCCTTTGAAGTTTGTTCAAAAGCTCTGCCGGTATAGGCTGGAAAACCCCCACATTCCACAGAACTGAACAACTGCGAGTTTGGGATGGGACCAGCTCAAGAATCATCTCCTCCCAAGTCAGTACAAGTCACCTTGTAAATTCATCCTCGCCAGAGACTGCACAGGACCCTTCACTAAAGAGGAATGCTCGTTTTCCTTAAGGTGCAAATAACACCCGACAGGATGCTCTCAGCTGAAGCCCCGGTTTGGGAGCAAGCACGGGATTACGCTGCCATTCCTGTGCTTCCAGCGCCACCTCGTGGACAAAAGGGGGAACCTCAGCTTCAAGACCTCAAAGAAATCCAACTGGAAAGTTCTCCCCACGCACGTGGAGGAGTCACCACTGAAACCAGTCACTGAAAACTGTCGGCAGCTCAGCAGCGCCTTGAGCCGCGCCTCAGACCCCCACAAGTGCCAAACCTTCTAATTTTATGGAGTACATCAGCTCCACTTTGTGTTCCCCATGAATCCACACAGGTTCTGGGATGACATCTAACAGGTGACAGAAACAAAGAGCCATTAGGATGAAATCAAAATGAAGTGTACATCTGGCTACAAATATCAAAACCTCTAGTTAAATGAATTAATGGGACCATAAATAAATTATGTGAGCAGGAATGGCTGCTTTTCTCCTGTCAGCCCAACTCTTTCCCCAGGGAAAGGTTTGAAGTGATTTTTAGTTCCATCTGACTGCCCCAAGCTGCAGCCCATGCTGTGGGATGCACACCTCACTCTCCAATATATCCCACGTAAGTACAGACAACTGCTGCACACCCTCACTGGGAATGGCTTTCAGATTGTGTCGAGTTCACTGACATTAAAAGAAAAACAACCCCCTAGATTGGATTTTCTTGTCCCTGGTTCCAAATATAAATGTTAAGACCAAACCTGCTCCGCATCAGCAGCTGCCTTGATTGCTTCTTAAGCCACATATAGCCATCCACCAGGGCTGGGCCTGGGCTGTGACCTCACAGAAGCCCCGATGCCCCATCCCTGGCAGTGTTCAAAGCCAGGTTGGACAGGATTTGAGCACCTTGATGCAGTGAAAGACATCCCTGCCCCTGGCAGGGGGCTGGAGGGGCTGCTCTTTAAAGTCACCTTCCAACACAAACCCAAACCATTCTGACTTCTTTTTGCTTGCCTACACAGGCTAGAAAAATCACTTGACAAATTCCATTTAGGAGGTTTTCCAATGAGTGCTATTGAGCATGATTATCTGGTACATATAGACTTTCATTAAAGAGACAGAAAAGATCTTATCAGCTTCCCTAATGGATGTACCAAACTGTGCTGCCAGATCTGATAAGCTCTGAAGATGATTCCCAACAGCCTTAACCCCTTAACTGGGGTCGGATGCCACAGTTCACACTTATGTTTGGTTATGGACTTGCAATAATCACCAAGGGCTGCTTTTTTTTTTTTGCTTGCAGCACCAAAGCCTGCTTCATGTCTGCAGAGGCACCTGCAACTGAACACTCAAGTTATGCTCTTCTGTGATCAGAGCTAGGGGTCCATGGCAGTGAGCATACACCTGCAAGAAGCAGAGAAGATGGTTGGGCATTAAAATCCCTCAATTGTCCTTCCATGATTCCACATGATTCCAGCCCTCCAAGCAAAACCACTTCTCTCAGCTCCAGCTCATGCACTCACGCAATCCCTTCCCAAATGCAAGCTGGTTGCTCTGATCTTAGTGCTATGGAAAGCTGGAGCAGGATGAATTAGAAACTCCAAGCAAACCACTAATGCCTTATAAAGCACCGAGAAAGAAAGATCACCTCCAGGTAGGAAAATTACTCAAGTCTATAGACAGTTGCATGTCCAAATAAAGTACCTTAATTCAGTAATCCAGCAATAAACCTCAGGAGATATGCTGTAATGACTATTTATATTTTCCTCTCATGTCTGGATTCATGCTTGATTGGATCCTCTGTAGTTCATAAGGAGAAAAGCAGCAGTTTCAAAGTGCTACTCATCATGTATCTGCCTATAGACAGAGCCTGGAAAATGAGGATCCTGATTGGAGCATCTCAACTTCAAAATTACATGGAATAAGGCTGAGCTGTGAAATTGTGTACACAGCAGCTCATAATTGCAGCTACTGCTGGAATAAATCACAGCCAGTGTCAAACGTTCCAGGGCTGAACTGAAGAGGGCTCTTCAGCTAGAGTAGCCAGAAAACATAACCCTAAACCAAAACCAGGCTGAGCCCAGTGACCTCCTGGAAAGGACCTGCAGGATTTAGGTTTGGATTGCACCTGATGAATGAGACTCCCAGCAGCTGAGTGCTCTCAAGCACATTATGTAAGGGTTTGGTCCATCTCAGCTATAAAAGTGAACAGTGGCCTGACAGCAGTTGGTCAGCTGGCACGTACCGGAGGGTCAGGACAGGAGCAAGGCTCCAGTTCCCATCTTACACCACACACTCGTGCTGCTGAACCCCCACCCCTCCTGGTGTGACCCAATCGAGCGATGCAGAGCTGCGAGGCTTGAAGCAGCAGGAGGAAGAGCCCGAGGTCAAGCAGCCCGAGACGTGCGGCGGCTGCAGCAAGGGGCTCCCGGACCCATCCTGGTACAGCCACATCCTGGTGCCACCTGGGTACAACCATCCATGGCAGAGTCCATGGCACAGAACAGGCAGCCAGGGCAGCACTGGGCACCACACAGGGCTGCAGGGACAAACCGCACCCACACACCAGCTTCACCCACAGCTCCTGGCCCACATCAGCCTTTTCATGGGGAAACAATGGATTTAAATGGATTTCTTACCACTGCAGGAGCTCCTCACTGGGAATACAGAGCCTCAATATCCAAAGAGAGAAATCATGGCAGAACTGAGCCTGGGAACCAAGAGAGAAAAGGAAACACCCTCCCAACCACCCTTCTGCAGACTGCCTGGCCAATGGCACTGCTGCACCCAGCCCCTTTTATAGCATCCCACAGGTGAAGTGTTAATTGTTAATCACTCAGGTGCTCCCCGTGTGCATCTCGGTGGTGGGTGCTCATTAGCACTCCCTGGTGCACAGCTGTGTGTGTTCCTTCTGCTGTAGCTTTGCAATGATGTCCAAAGCAACACTGTGGAACCTTCTATTCTCCTATTATGGAGAAGTTATTACCTCTGTTACTGTCACGTAAAATGAGTTGAGAACAAAGCACAGCACAGCAGTGGCTCAGGGACAGGAGAAAAGTGAGTTACAAGAATGCTACTTGTGCAGCATTAGACTGTGACCTACCTGAGTAACTGGGGTGACAGCCCAGCATCTGACTGGGTCATGTCCCATGGCTGTGCACAGAATGGGAGGTCTTGTGGCCTGAGAGCCAGGGTTGAACTGGGAAACCATCATAGGATGACAGACAGTTTGGGATGGAAGGAACCATCAAAGCCCATCCAGTCCAACCCCCTGCAATGAGCAGGGATACCTTCAACTAGACCAGGTTGCTCAGAACCACATCCAGCCTGGCCTTGAACGTCTCCTGGGATGGTGCTTCCTCCACCTGTATGGGCAGCCTCTGCCAGGGTTTGTAAAGAAGCTGGGTCCTGCCCTGTTGGTTCAGTGGCAGCACTGGGAGATGTCCCAGTTCACAGTGTGCTGCATGGGGACACTCTTCTGCTGCAGCTGGGACTTCATGTGAGCTCACCCAGGTCAGCCCCAGCCCATGCCAGGGGGACAGGCCCAAGGAGCTCATTTAATGCTGTCACTTTATGGACATACACAGCGTAGCACACAAAATATGTTATTTATTGTGAATTTTGCAAAGACACATTTAAGCAACAAAATATACATTTGTGAACCTTTAGTTTTATACATAACAAATACAATCTGCTACCATAGCAATAAATTAAATGTACATTATTTACAACAGACATAGGCCACCAGGAACTACAAAGCACCGCCTCTCTCCATAAAAAATAAACTCTGTCAGATACATTTCTTCAAGATATATTTTCACTCTGTAAACTCTCTTCACATTCTAACGATATAAATCCAGCATTTCCCTTTGCAGGATACACGCAGTGCTACATTCGTTAAAACATAATGCAAGCATGCTCTGGGACGGGGAATGACGGACCCGGCCAGCTCCAGTGAGCAGCAAAGCAACGTGAGCACGAGGTGAGACCTGCGGGTGCTGAGCTCTGACCTGCTGCTGGCCTACAGCAGTTATCGGTGCTCAGCACCTCCTGCAGCCAAGCCAGAGGCAGGCAGACACCTCAGCCCTGGTCAACAAGCCCATCCGTGCCAGCGGCCCCTTCCCCTGCCGCTCCTAAAGACCCTCAAAGCTCTGGAAAGAAACTGAGTTTGTGCTTCAGATTCCCCCTTTTCGCTCAGAAAAAAAGCACTTTCACGTTGTGCTTGGGTGTAACCTGTGCTTGGCTCTGTGGGGTATCAAGAGGGTGCAAGTATGTGCCAAGAGCTTTCCTGAATGAAGCAGCAGCTCCAACCAGTCCCTGGGCTCACACAGGAGATGCTGGTGGTGGGGAGCTGGGTTCCGCCTGCCTGCAGCACCAGCCCTGTGGAGATGGACCTGGACCCAACCTGCCTCTGCCTCTCACCAGGCTCATGGACTGGTCCAGGCCAAGTACAGCCAGGCTGCAGCAGGAGCAGGGGGGGACTGAAACCCTGGCCAGGAGGGGAGCAGCTCCCCACAACAGGAGAGACCCCCAGCACAGCTGGGGGCTCCCCTGGTTCCCCCCATCTGAGTTCCTGAGCCCCTTCTGCTCCCTGTGCAAAGTCACTTTCGAGTCCTATAGAAGTTATGTGTATAACGGTGGGGATCAGAAAGGAAAATGCACTGGCCAATACTGTTAGTGTCAGTTAAGGATCCTTTCCTTTCTTATATATATATTATATATATATAAAATCCCTTTTATATATGTATATATGTGTGTGTGTCACTTATAAGCACAAAACGTTTTGCAGTATATATACAGGAACACCTTCACCCACTGTGGGAAGTGCAAATGCCTCCGAGGTTTAACACAAGCACTGGTCATCCCAGCACCACCATGGGCTGAAAGGTGCACACTATGCACATGTGGCTGCAGGGAGCACAGGCAGAAACCATGCATACAAACCACAGAGCATACAGCCAAGACACGAGCTGTACGGCCCAGGGGCTGTAAGGATGCTGCAGCGGGTTTGTGCAACCAAACTGAGGATGCTGTTGAAAACATCCCAGGTCACACAGGAGCCACTGGCAAAGCCAGTGCCAGACCTCAGCTCCTGGCCCCACTGCCAAGGCAAGGACAAGCCCCACGCACTGCATCTCTCTCCCTGAAGCTCCACACTGTGCTGCCTGCCTCTAATCCCGTTAGAATAGTTCTACAGACAACAAGGAAAGTCACAGTTTCAAGTAAAATAACCCAAGCAAAACCAAAACTGAAACCCCAGCTGACAGTAGCCACTGCATCTTCTGCTGAAAGATCTCATGGAGATCAACACCCAGGCGAATGACGACGTCTACAGAATCAAGCAACTTCTCAGGGCAAAAAACAAATCCAAGACAGACCCTCAAAGCAAGTCATTGCACCAGTCAGTATTTCACTGCGCGGCGTGAGAAAACCAGACCAAAAGCTTCTAAGAGGAAGAATTGGGGACGGGTTTGAAAGTGCTACCAAAGCATCGTCAGACAGATGTGCTGAACAGCAAAGTATGTGGAACCTGAGACATCTAGAGCGAGCTAGGGACCAGGCTAAGCACACAGTGCTTCTCTTCTAAAGAAAACCTCGAGATTTGAACTCTATTCAAATACAACTCGGTGACAGCAGGAGAGTGTCCCCACTGGTGGTTATTGGTATTTACGAGTCCTACACAGCCCACTTAGCGCCTGTGAAACTGTTCTCTGCCTTTCCACTAAGTCGTTTCCTCCTTTAATCTGGTTCCTCTTTCCAAATGGATAAATGATGTGCACAAGTGGGAGCACCAATAGGAACCGACCAGTAAAGTTATCAGATAGTCCCATGCAGAGCCTCAGGGAGCAGAGCCGGCTCAGTTCGGCTTTGCTCTGGCCCAGGGGAGGTGATGGGGAGAAGGGAGGTGATGGGGAGGAGGGAGTTGATGGTTTGCTTCTACAAGCACTTCCCTCAGAAAGCTGCATCCTCCGGGGAGCAGCCACGGGGGCTGCCTGGGGCTGCCTCTGGGGGTAGAGCTCTGCAGGCACCTCCTAAATCTGGCTGTGGGATGCTCGTGTGCCTCTGGGAGCTCCAGCCGTGTACAGGTAACTTTGGCACCCAAAATTCTGTGCTCATGAGGAACCATGGACTCAAAGAATTGCTTTCACTTGAGATTGAGAACCTTGTTTCATGGAGGGGTTTGCAAAGGTCATGGACAGTGGTAAGAGGGAGGGAGGATCTCTGCAGTGTTTCTTTCAGAAACCTGGTAAGGGAAATCTATGAGCAATGGGAAATCCATGAGCAATGGGAAATCCATGGACAGACCTCAGTAAACTTTGGACAAAGTTCCATAAAAGAGCAAAAGGATTTCTTGGCATGTTGAGAGGTATTTTTTGGAAAAGGGCATTCCAGGGAAGTCACCTTGCAGAATCCATTATCCTCATCTTTTAAAATAAAGAAAAGCACGTTCAGAAGCAGCAGGGCAGATTCTGCAAGGGGGCGGTGGGGAGGAAGCAGCCTAATACCATCCAAATCACTGGAATTTTATGCGACCCAACCTATAGGATAAAGCAGAGCCCACCAGGTGGATTCACGCTGAGTACCAGTGCTGGTATTTAGATATACTACAGCTTTAGCTTTGGTTAACCTTTTCCTGTGCCTGTGCTCAGTTTCGGGCAGGGAGAAAGCAGGGAGGACATATGAAACATCTCTGGAGGTGGCAAGAGAGGACATGTTGGCCTCGGTCACCAGCTCAGGGCAGGACCGGTTCACATGCCCTCCCCTTGTGCCAGACACTGAGCACGTACAGAGCGAGCGGCTGCATCTGCCCAGCAGTTGTGATGTGGGTTGTAAGCTGAGGAGGAGCCCAGGGACCTGGGGAGCTGCTGCGTCCATGGTGGGGGTTCACCTGATGGGAAGGTGGCTGGGTCCTGCCGGGGCAGATCCCGGCGCAGAGGCGCAGCGCCCGCGCTTCCCACAGGATGGTGGAGTTTTCCCTTGGTGAAACAAAAATTCTCTGCAAAGAGAATATAAAAGAGGATAAAAGTATTGGAGCACAGCAAACCCCATCCTCCCTGCACACAGAGCGGAGCACAGCAAACCCCATCCTCCCTGCACACAGAGCGGAGCACAGCAAACCCCGTCCTCCCTGCACACAGAGCGGGGCACAGCAAACCCCATCCTCCCTGCACACAGAGCGGAGCACAGCAAACCCCATCCTCCCTGCACACAGAGCGGAGCA
>JANHGB010043801.1:12234-31162 GCA_026283785.1 Coracopsis vasa | reverse complement strand
TAAGGGAGACACCAGATGGGCTAAATGTGGCCGCTTGCATGACTATCCTTGGGTTCCCAGCTCCCAGCCACCAGTAAAAGAAACTTGATGTGACACAGAAGAGCCATCAGCTTGCCCCGTGTTGTGTTTGCCTTGTGACGCTGCTGGAGATCAGAGGTCTCCTTTTCTTTCCCTATCCCCGTTGTCATTAGCACACAATGCAGAGCAAATATCAGAGCTCATTCCCCCACCTGTGATGATGCCTCCTCCTGATCCCTACTTGACGTGTGGGATTTATAGTTCAATTTAAGCCTGGCACGTTTGCTACTCCCCAACTCCAGCAATTAGAGGATTTGAGAAGTGCATTGTGGGGCCCTGATTTTTCATATGGTCATTCCGGCTGACACCACCCTTTTTACCTCCTTTTTACATACACAGCCAAACTGCTCGGCACGTTTTCAGAAGAGGCAAGATTAAAACCCAACCAAAAAAGGCCCAGCAAAAAAACCCAAACAACCCAAAATGCATTACTGAAGTTTATAAGGCTAATACTTTATAGGGCTAGTATGCACAGGCCTGGGGCCTTCAAGATAATATAATCTAATACTCGGAGATCCCCTGATGAAAGGCACTATATATGCAAAGTGCTTTATAAACATTAATTAGTTAATGTTGGAAATTTTGCCCAGGGCAAAAATAAAAAAAAAAAAAAGGAAAAAACCCTACCAAAAAATCCCCTTTCCCTCCCTCTCTCCCTCTAGTCCCTAACTATACAGAGTTAATGATCCTGTGTGTGCAAACTTAGAGCACATTTTAATTTCTGTTTACTTCTGGGGAGATGGAAGCACTGGAAGTACTTTCATATACATCACGTTTCTTCAAGCATTGGTAACGTGGCTGTTTCTCCTATCGTGTGATTTAAGCTTCATGAATGAGGACACCACAACATTTACGGCATAACCTTCACCACAGTGTTTGCAATCAAACTGCCCAAGCATTACTAGTGCATCCCTTCATAGTCTATAATCACAGAACAACCAACCCATGTGTGAAGGTCTTTGTGATGGTGGCTTTCATTCCAGCCCACCTTTCCAAACCTTGGGCAATCTCAAGCACAAGGCAGCTGTTTTCAGTGCCATCACCACATCATATGCCACCATGTAATGTATGCACAGAGCAATGGATAAAGTAATAGACTTGTTGGTTATCACAAATGGAGGGAAACTGGGCAGTCTGAAGGATAAAGTAGACCTTGCTTTCGCAGATGGTTGCACGCAGGATGAGGTTGTGTTCCAAAACAGTTTGTGTGAAAGACAACAAGTTGTCCATTCAATGATATTTCCAACAAGAAGTGTATTTCATCTCTCCTTTGTGATCCTTGCTGGGAAAGCATTCAGTTTCCAGGTAACACTACTTCCAGGGGCTGCTTTCCTCTGAAACCCACATCCGCACTAGTCTGCTGGATGCTGTGCAGACACCCTGGCAGATCGAGCACAGCCCACTTCCCACCACAGTCCTTCCTGTGTCCTGCCTTCCTTCCTGTGTCCTGCCTTCCTTCCTGTGTCCTTCCTTCCTTCCTGACACCACCGCATCTTGTCTGACTCTGCCTTCTCCATACCATGTCCATCAGCAGAAGACTAGCAGGTCCCGTTCCTGTAGCCAGAACGGATGACCACCCCCCACCCGTGTCCTCTCAGCTGCAAAATCTGCACGTGCTAAAGCATCATCCTCAGCTTAGCACACCTATAATGGGTCTTTGAATGCAAACCCCACTTGCTGCCAATGCATTGAGTTCTGCTCCAGTGCTCCTACAATGTCAAAACCCCACCTCGAGGCTCTCACTCATGGAGGCACATCTTGCTTGGCCAGACTCCTCTAGCATGGGTGTCCCCATGGCCTCTCAGCATCACTGGAGAGCAGTTGCCAGGCAGGTGCATGACCCAAGAACTCATCTTGGGTTATGAAGTGAATGGGTGAAGAGGTGAATTACTGAGCTTTAACGATTGTGAAATGATTGTTTAACTATTGAGCTCCAAGGAGCTCAGCCTTAATGACAGTCCCCCTTAGTATTAATGACAGCTATTGATGGGGTCTTTGGAGAATCAAAGGCTGCAAAGCTTTGCCCTGGCCTGGTCCAGTCATGGTTCATCTGAATATCCAGCTAGGGAGAGCCATCTCATGGGAGTTCTGCCTATACAGGAATGCAAGATCAAGCTAGCGGAGAGCAATCACTTCCACATGTATCTAACACAGACGTACCTGACTGAACTAAGGTATACTTTCATCTTGTGCAGTTGGGGATGTTTAATTTTAATCCTGTGTCAATGGGAAGGAAAAAAAATGGTATGAAGTTCTAATAAATAAATCATGCTACCCAGTGCTCAGATCAGCACATCCTTGCTAGAAGCAGTACAGAAAAAGCCGCCTTCCAGCACTGCAGACTGCTTTAAGACATCCTTTCACAGAGATGTTATTGCAAGCCAGCGATACAACAGCGCTGTTGTGTTGACTTCAGATTTTGCCGTTCTGAGGGTGTGCAGGAAGAAAAATGTGAAATATTTAGTAGTTTTCAATGATCGACTTGAGAACTCTTGAAGAACTCTGGTTTTCCGAAACCACTGCACATCTGCTCTCAGACAGCCTGGCTGCTCTCAGGTGCATCACGCTGGGCACCGGCCAAGGCAGCTGCTGAAATCACAGGTCTGCTTGGAAAATCTAGATGGGGGATCGTGATGGAGGAAACTGCCTACAGTGCTACTGCTGAAGTTACTGATTTTTACCTCCTCTGTTTTTAAATTACTTTGCGGTGTTATTCGCTCTCAAGGAGAGAACTGGAAATTTAAAACACAAGAAGATGCCCTTTGTAATGCAACAGGCGAAAGACTTGATTTTCCTGGGATTTCCTGAGTGCTCAGACCCTGGTTAGGCTCCCACGATAGCAGCTCACATAGGGGAACTGTTGCGTCTCAGTCAGATGCTACCAATTTCACCAAAGCCGTCAGTCTGTGCCGCAGCAGAGTATTTGCAATATGTATTAGGACAAAAGCTGTTTACCACCCACTGATGAGCTTTTATGTGTAAAACGTCCCTTTCACTCTGTGCCGGAGCAGACACTTGCTTTGATAGTTATATGAAAAAAACCTTCACTTTGCTTCAGGATATTTATAACCAAAACATGCAGAATTATTGCTACATAAAGTCTGCTACACTGGGTCTTGCTGATATAAAAAGGGAAAAAACCAAAAAGGAGAAAAAAGGAGGTTAATATAATAAAGGAAAAAAAGACAGATGAGTACACGGAACACGGTTCAGATATACAGCCGTATATTGCCCCAGCAATGCCACCAGTTCAATTTAAATCCTAAGGAAAAAGTTAATGTTATTGAAGCACTGCAAATTAACAGCAGCCATGGCCTTGTACATCACCCCTCCACGGCAACCGGCACATCAAACACCTTCACTGCTCTGCACAGAGACAGAGCGGAGGAAAAGTAGTATGAAAGTAAAATGGTTTCTCATCCTCTGCCCTGCCAAAGGCAAATGCCAGCTCTCGCTGTTGTAAACTGTAAGGCAAGGCAATTTACAGTGTTATGGAAAGAAAACGAATACCACACTAGCAGGCAGGCAGGCAGAATGAGACAGAGATATTTTTAATTGATGCTAGACGAACATAAATAGATGAAGCTGGCATTAAGCAGCACAGCCCTTTTTCTCTCTCTGCCAGGTACCCATTTACCCGGGCTCATAACCAAAGGCCAACATGACATCAGAAGCCCTATGGTGTTTTGCCTTTGGGCAACAGCCGGTAAAACTGGTTTCATCTGGCAGATGAGCGTGTGAGCTGAGGTAATTGGTGTGTTCTTTTCTGCCTCAGATTCCTTATCTCATCCTGAATATTCCCATAACCTCCCATTTTCCAGCCCTTTTGTTTCTCAACAAAAAAAATATTTACATTGAAATAAACAGTGGGAGCCTCTAGATCGCATCATCGCTGGGGAGACACAGGTGCCGGTAACTTCACAAATGAGCAATGCAATGACAGCTGCAGAAAAGATAAGCTGGAAATGGGACTTTTTCTAGTGGGATGTTTCCTGCTAAACAGTAGGTGTTTGTACAGATCCCCTTTGATAAAGGAGCCTTGCTCAAAACCAGCTGCTGCTCCATTTTTCTTTCACTCCTGAGATTGGTTTGGATTGTATTTCTGTGGTGTTTTGCAATTGAAGAATAAAAAACATCTGAATGTAATGGGAGCTTAATGTGGATGTCTTTCCTTTTACACGCCAAGGCTGGAAACAACCAGGGTTGCCTATTTCCAGGGCTGTTTTGCCAGCACGGCCAACCCAGGTTATGCAGAGGCTGAGCGGGCTTCCCATGGGCATCCCTCACATCAGTCCCTGCTTTGCTGTCTGAGGAGAGCAGGACCACAGTATAAATCCTGCCAGCACATTTTCTGGCGTATCACTGAGTGTACATTACAGGGGTTTTTATGTTAGATTAGCTCTGTGGATGAGTGGCTTCGTCCACCATAGCTGTTGGTTTGGGACAGCCACAGCACGTCTACAGAACACACATGCTCAGAAAACTACCATAGGGCAGCACCACAGTCTGGTAACATGTGAGTGTGTAAGCTGGGCGATGGGACAGACGTTTCTGCCTTTCCTGAAACACGTGAACCTCTATGAGCTGCCCACAGAGAGAGGTTGGAAGGCAAAAAAGATTTTATCCTTCGTTCCAAACATACTAGTGATAAATATAAATGTAGCAGAAGGACTGGGCACGATGCCTGGCAGAGGCTCACTGGAGATAAGGTCCCTGCTCTGACATGTTGGATCAAACAAGGTAGGATGCTGTCTCTGCCATCTGTAACCTAGGGAAACATGGCGGGCTTTGCAGAAACATTATTCTGTCTACTTACCGTTCCCTTCGGAGATGGGAGGTGCTGGGAGCATGGAGTAACTTGGGAAATCTGGCCATAGACAAACCCAGACACTTAGTTTAAGCCTCTCACATTGGAACATTTTGAGTGTTTTCTCCTGCTCCTATGGAAATCACTGGTGAAGCTTCCCACTGAAGTGAAGCTGGGTTCCAAGTCTGTAAACCCTGACATACTAAGAGGGAGAAGAAAATGCAGAGCATAACGTAGAAAAGGGAGCCCTTAACCTGCCAAACAAGGCTAAAACACAAATCTAGTGGTTATGTTAAACAGTCCAAATGAAAATTATCCAAATGTAGAGGATTATAAGAGAAGAAAGAAAACAGACAACTGAAAAGAGATGATGAAAATATGGGCTAAGGGAGGAGGAAGATATAAAAGATGGGAAAATCCACTCCAGGCTGAGGGAGAGAACAAAGAAGATGTGAAAGGAGGACACAATTGGAGGAACACCGGTGTGAAACACAGGAGGTTCTGGGTGTAAGAATGGACACAGGGGATTTGATAGAGGGTCTGAGCCACATAGATGACAGGAGAAGATTCCCCTGAGGAGTATTTACACATTCAGAGAGGCTGGAAAATGTCTAAGACCTTTGTGATCTCGATCGATATAAAAGGACATAGGGATATTGGGGCAGAGAAGGAGCGAAGAGGGTGTCCCCTTGTCTTGCCCACCTTGTTGGACATGCCCCAAGCACCAAGCCCGGGCAGGTGCTGCAGGAGCCTCAGCTTTATCCTGAGGGGTTTTAGCTCTTCCTGCAGGACCAAGGAGCACAGGTCAGGGGTGTGCAGCACAGTGAGCAAGGCAGAACCAGGTGGCTATAGTTATCTGGGAGTCAGGGGGTTTCAGAGGTTGCTGAGCTAACCCCAGAGGGCAGCTCTCCCCACAGACACAGCCCTGTAACTGCTGGGCAGCTCAGTGACAGCATGCAATGCTCCTTGGCCACCACGTTTTAAACCAGGTCTATGCATATGAAGCTTAGAGCACCATTTTGACCTCTCCTCCTCTTTCTGTCCTCTCCTCTGTACTTGGAAAGTTTTGGCCACAGTTTGGCCAAGGTCTCAGGAGCAGATACACATAATTCTCTCCTGATTCCCTCTCTCTTTGATGAAATACTCCCCAGCATACCACTTCGGCAAGGAGACAAATGCTTCATGTTCAGAAAACACATTTTGGACTTCTAAGAACAGTGAAATGAGGCAGATGCCCATTGTGGGCAATTTAGCTTAATGCGATACAGAATTCAGCTGTTTAATACACCCAGATGCTCCAGCAGCGAGTGTATTAAAAAAATCTTCAATAAATAATTGAGATGTGAATCAGGGGGGTCTTGTTTGTTTGTTTTCTTTTTTAATGAAAATGGCAAACCCAGGAATTTGCCACTGTACATCAGTTATTTAACATGACATCTTGCTGTAGCGATAATCCATCAACATCCAGTATTACATATGGATTCATAAAAAGGTTTACGCTTGTGTTGGTGCATTTGCTGTTTGCCAAACCGATTATATATGTTTTACGATAAATTATACATGTTGAACTGAGAACCTGCTGTGTTAATTGCTCACATTTGTATAGGGGAAAAATGTAGTCATGAAGTGATTTCTCTTTTTAAGCATATTGAGAACATGGCCGAAGAAGACGCCGTCTTCAGTTTATCAGAGCTGAAAAAGTCAATAGTTAGCCCTACAATCACTAAAACAAACAAGAAGTCAGGAAGAATGAACTCTGGGGAAAATTCTCCGGTGTCTTTTCGCCCCTCTTTCCTTTAGGCATCTGTGTCTTAGCTTGGTGAGGTATGGAAATAGATGCACAATTTCAGTACTATGAGTATCCCATTGAAATGAAGACTAAAATTCTACTGTGCCAACAGCTAAGGACACCCTGAAACGCTTTCCCAAGTTGGGGTCCCACAAAGGAGCTGTGAGGAGCACTGTGTCTACCTGTCTACCTTTCTTGAAGCTCTGCTCTTCGTTTGCTCATTCTTCATCAACAAAGTCGTGCAATTATGATCTGCAGCTTTGCTGTCCATAGCATTTCTATGAATAACACTTTAAATATAGTTTGTTACACCAAGCTTGGCACTGGCACCCGATGGCTTTCAACCCCCATTAGGATGGAATCCCCATCCTGTTCCTTACTGAAGAAAATGCTGTAAAAGATCTCTCTGGATTGAAAGAAAGAAGAGAGGATAGCATTAAACCATCAGATAATATGACAAAGGGAAAGCAGAAAGAAGTGATGTCTTAGTTTTAGGAAGATGGAAGACAATTTTGGTGCTCCAGGAATAAACAATGTAACGTAACAGTGACACTTGAAGGAAGAAATGCATTTGTGGTCTCTTTGGATCGCTGAGAAGTGCAAGGAAGCATGAAAGCCATTTCCCTGCTGTTTTTTATTTCTGAGGCAACACACACAGACTATTCTCTTTCCGACACCGCTTGAAAGACTCTGGTTTTATTTATGCTTGTTTCATTTATGAGTTCCTAGTTGTTGCCTGGGAGAAGAGCTGCTCCTGCAAGCGAGTATCAACTTTATCCCAGCGCATGGAGAAGTTCTTCCTGCACTTCCCAAAGCAAACCTTTACTCAGGGTCTGCCCTGCCCAGGTCCTTTCAAAACACAATTAAACACCAATGTGAAGGAACGGGCAGACACTTTGAAGAAAAGCAGTCATGTGTTTGTTAACGTAAATAATGATTGTTTCTGAAAAAAATCGCTTTATAGTTTCTATTTCTTTTGATGAACTTTCTTACAGCCCATAGCACATTTTGAGCAGGACAGAATGAAGCGATGGCCAAGCAGACTTTGTAATTAATGTACAGATGGTGGTAGGAGTAAGCAATGAGAACATCATCTGTAACAAAATCTGCAGACAAAAGGATGTATCTTCTTTCTTTGCCCAGCATGAAGTTGCTGGCCTGTATTTTTTGTTGCACTAACGGGTCTAACAGTTAAATTTTGTTTCTTTAAAGAATGAAAGCAATCAAGATAATTTTCTCCTCCACATATTTCAATCAGATTATTCTCTGTTTCTCACTCTGGCATGCTAAGGAAAAAGTATGTGCTAATCGCTTCCTTGCATGCATGTTTTACTTGCCCGTATTGTTTATCATTCCCACATTTTGCCATAGCTAACCTGAATTAACAAATGTCACACAAAACATAGATCTAATACTAGAGTTGCCAGTGACCCTGAATGCTTCACCTCTGACATTGCTGTTAACCATTTTTGATGACTTATAGCTTCGTTTTCCCACATCAAGATCCTTTCTTGTTTGCACAATGTTCTTCCATCCATACACCACTTCCATCCCTACAGAGCTGAGTTTGCACTACAAGAGAAGCAGGACTGGGACCCAGGACACTGAGCCCTCCATCCAGCTAACTACTCAAGCATGCAGTAATTGTCAGCGGGGGACACAGCTGGCCCATCCCAGTAATGCCTTGCTCACACCCCAAAGTGCTTCATCAGCACACGAGGCCCCCGGGGAGGCTGCAGCACCTTTCCACGGCAGGCTTTGATGCCCTTTTCCAGCCTGCTTTCCCTGCTGTAATTGTTTTAAACAAGTCTTGCTGGTTTATTCAAGGTGCTGTGAGCACCGGGTTTACAGTAGTGCTGTTTCATGCACACTTCTGTAGCCAGCACTATCACCCCTCTGGAATTTTTTTGCATTACTGGTGCATTGCTTTGCAAAAAGAAGAGGACCTTGATGGCACCAAGTAGTTGGGTAGGGCCATGTTTCACTCTCCCTGGCAAGCCTTTCACACCTGAGTCAGCCCAGCCTTCTTGGAAATGACAAAGAAAGAATGGTTGAAGTTGGAAGGGACCTCTGGAGATCACCTTGTCCATGCCTGCTGCTGAAGGGGGGCCTCCCTTGAGCCGGTTGTCCAGGACTGTGTCCAAATGGCTCCTGAGTATCTCCAGGAGACCTGGAGGACTTGCCTGGAGGTCCCAGGACACCTCACTGCCAGCAGCACAGCCACAGTGACTTCCAGGTGGTTTCTCCTCACTGGTGTTGCTCTTGCAGCACTGGCTCATGCAGCCAGCTGTGGAGGTGACCATTACAATGGGGCCCTTCATCACCAGTGCCAATCGGTCACCACATCTACTGTGCGGAGCACCAGCTAAGACCAGACCTGCTGAGACTGCTGCCACAAAAATAAAGCCAAGGCAAACACTGAGGTCAAGAAAATGCCCTAGTGTGTAATGATATGCTTTGGAAGAGGTGGCTCATCTTGTTTGCAGCTGTTATCAGGCCAGTGAGAAACACAACAAAAAACCCCAACAACCAATGATGCAGCTAAATCTCTCAAGTTAAAAAATAGATGTATATTTTAAATGAATGCATAATGCCTAAAAGATGTTAGAAAAATAATAACATTTATTACAAATATATGCAGAAACATACTGCTGCTCAGTTCCTCATCACAACATGGCCCCGTATAATGTCTTTGTTGGAAGAAATTAGAAAAAGAGCAACAGAGAACAGGAAAGAAACATTTCCTAAATACTTTGAGAAATGCACTTTTTCCCCCCCACCAAAACAAACTATATGCTGCTCTTATTGATTTATTATCTCAGCAGTGCCCTTTGGGCTTAGTGGATATATTAACATTTAGCAGGTAAAGACTTAAGAATAATTTAAAATAGCGTACAGCAATCACAGACTGATTTCTGCTGTTGTGTGGTGAAAAAGAAAGAAATGCTCTACTAAATATAGAAACAAAGACAGTTGCATTTAAATGTGTTGGTGAGAAGGTGGTGAGACTACATATGGCAGTGAATACACAGTCAAGCCTGTGTACAAGCAACATGGTGCAACTGGTGTCACAGAGAAGGTCCTTCCTCTGAGCCTGACATCCATTCACTCTCCACAGAGCAACTGGAGGATTCTTCCCTTTCAGAAAGTGGCAGATCAATCAGGAATGAACTGGAATGCTTGAAACATGTTAAAACCACCAAGTTACATGCACTGTATTTGATTTTTCTTAAACATTGCTCCTTTGTACTTCCTCGCTAGCCTTCAAAGTACTCCAAGTACTCTGCTCATGCAGTATCTGGTTTCAGGCAAACCAGCCTGAAAAACAATTTGCCTGAGCTGAGAAAATATGCTTGAAGTCTGCATTCACAGGCAGCTTCAACATCCTAAGGAAAATGCTTTGTTTCTGTAGCCTGAAAGTATGTCACAAACATGAATAGAATTATACGCTTGCTCTCCCTTGCCCTCAATCCTCTTTACCTTAGGAAAAAATTATACACTTCCAATTACAGGGCCAGTTAAAATCAATACAAAGGTGGGAGAAAACAGATCATTTTTCTTATGGAAGTAACTGGTTTCATTAATTTTTCATTAGTCCTGCTTTTGTTGTGCTATCCATCACTGAAGGAGCTGGTATGCAGTAGATTACATTTAGGTTATCTTACATGCTTCCAGGATTTAGTAGATATTGCCCGATAAAGCTGCGAGCTTTATGGCTTTAACTTACATCTATCAATAATGCATCAGAAGAGAATTTTTCTGCAGGACAGCTGTCCCTGAGCCAAGCAACTCTCTCCTGGAATAGCTGCACTGGTTATGGTGGAGATGATAGCACAGCTTTTAAACTGCTCATCTAAAGGCTACAACTGTGAGAAAGAGGAGCCAATGCTTAAGGAGGAAGACAATCCATGAGGGTTTGAGCCCTCATTTCCCACTGTTGTCATTTTTATTTTGGAGTGTTTGAAGCCATGAGCCAGCTGTGCCTTGCTCCATCTCAGCAACCACACCTGAAACATGTTCCTGCCATCAACCATCCTGGCGTGCATCAGGATTATGTTGAGACCACTATATGAACGACCAAAGCTCTTCCACAAATCGCACTGGTGGTTTTTGTCGTTATTCCCCTCTCCCTTCCATGCCATAACACCTGAGTTCTGTGTTGAGGAATCAAAACATCATAGACAGAAAATTATAGTCATTAGAAGAGCTGAGTCAAAAGAAGGAGATGAAGACATCAGTAGATCCTACTTAAAACATGAAAGGTGAAGGAAATTTTATTTCATTTGTTTTGATCTCAATTGGGAAGGAATTAGGAAAAAAAAATTCCCAAAGGCACATCAAGCTGCATCACGTGGTGTTACTTTAGAGCTTATTCAGACATCTTAGGGATGCCTTGTGTTTGCTTGAATAGCTCGCAACTCTCAGCTTTGAAAAACACGTGTCATAGCAACTCACTGATTCCAACATCTTTCTGTACTGCAAGAGGGATTGTGAAAGAGGGTGGCAGCTGAGTGCGACTCTTGAAGCTTAGCTTGCCACCTGGGTGGGTAGAAATCAAGCCTTTTCTGCCTCCCCAGCTGCAAGATCTGCTTTTTGCTACCCTCTTCCCCTACAGGTAGAGAGGTGCTTAATTGAAGGCTTGTACAATGCTTTGAAGAGACCAAGCATGGCATTAGGGCCAACATTATTATCCTTGAGCTGCCCGGACAGAGGCCCAAGCAGAAGAAAAACAAAGCTCCTGAACGGGAGAAAGCAGGGGGAGAATGCACAGCTACCTTTGTTGTTTTCTGGTATTAAGTATTTTTAAGGTGAGCCAACCAGAGCTGAAGTATTTATTCAGAAGAGGCAGGGATTAGGGAAATCACAGCTTCAGATCTTCAGAACTAGTGCCCATGCTCTGCTTGTTTTGTCTTTTGTTTTCACACTTTCTTAGAGGTTAACCAAATGAAGTATCCAACATCCACTGGTGATCCTTGCTGAGCCCTCTGCTTTGAGCTGAAGCCAGAATGAGTGCAGTACGTGAGTTTAGGGGACTTCAGCACATGCAGGCTTTGTTTTAATCCATGCCACTTGGCAGGTTGCTGTCCTGCCCCTTACACAGAATCCCAAAAGCAAACAACAAGGCCAGCCATCCCGCACTACACAATTAATAACACTGACAAGCTACATAATAGAACAGAAGATAGAAGACCATTTTGGATTGTAGATTATATCATTTGTCACCCCAAACTCCACCGTACAGAGACAAATCTCCCTCCCTCTATCTTGTCTCAGCAAGCCAGAGCTGTCCTCTGAGGACCAGGAGATGGGTCTTACTGGGCTGGGCAAGGGCACCATCAGCCCATGGTCCCCGAGGGGCACAAATCCAGCCTGTCCACACTAGTGACAGCCTCTCCGGAGGGAAGAGTTCATGCACATACAGTTTCAGTGGGGCTGAGTGATAAGCCTGATCAAACCACGCTTCCTCTGACCTGATGTGGAAAATAGCTTTTTTTCTCTTTTTTAGAAGCAAAATGCAGGAGAGACAGCATACTATGGATGTTGATGCAACAATACTGACAGCCAATCACCACGCCATCCCTCTTCTCATAATCCCTATATTACACTGATCTGATCTACACTATGATCTGAATCTGTAATTCAGATCATAACTTCAGCGTGGGGCAAGCTCACCATGAATATGGAGAGCAGAATATGGGATCTGGCCTATAGTATCTGGCAGCAGTTGAAAAATAAAACACTCTACATTATTTTAGGGGCAAAGGACTCAATAACGTACTAAACCCCTAGTCAACAAAAATAAAAACAACAGAAAAACATAAAAGTCACAGATTCAAGGAAAAATGCTGTTTTCCCCATTTGTCAGAGGACACCTCTGCTTCCAGAGCTCATCCTAGCACAAACAGAAACTGCTGCAGCAGGTTGGCAATAGGGTTTCACCCCCAGCATCACCATTAGCACCATGGTTACCAGCTAGCAGAGCTGGTTCATCGAATCATAGAATAGTTTGTGATGGAAGGGACCTTCAGAGGCCATCTAGTCCAGGCCCCTGCAATGAGCAGGGACATCTTCAACTAGATCAAGTTCCCAGACCCACATCCAGCCTGGTTTTGAATGTCTTAAGGGCTGGTGCACCCAACACCTCTAGGAGCAACCTGTGCCAGTGTTTCACCACCCTCATTGTAAAGAATTTTTTCCTCACATCCAGCCTGAATCTCCCTCTTTCGGTTTAAAACCATTACCCCTCATCCTATTGCAATATGCCCTGCTAAAATTTCTCTCCCCATCTTTCTTATAGGCCCCTATAGGGTCTGAAAATGAAAGGCTGAAAATGAAAGGCTGAAACTGAAAGGCTGCAATAAGGTCTACCCAGAGCCTTCTCTTCCCCAGGCTGAACAACCCAAACTCTCTTAGTGTTTCCTCATAGGAGAGGTGCTCCAGCCCTTCTTACAAAAGGATGAACTTCTGTACTACGTGCTTGCATCTTGTGTTTTTTTTTAAGCAGAGTGGGGATATGATTTTAGCAGTTTCAATCCCAAATAGAGGATCCCAAATGCTAAGTCAGCTTTGAGGTCTTCAATAACCAGATCAATGAGGTAGCAGCCAAAGCCAACACCGGGACCTGATGCAACATATTGATTTTTGGTGGCGGCGATCCCTCCAGACCCTCAAGAAATAATAAACCACTCAAACTGAAGTCTGAGAAAAAGCAACTGGTCCACAGGCCCTAAGGAAGTCTTGGTTTCATTTCCACTGTAAATAAACCTCAGGCAACATGAATGCCAGTATACAAATACCAGTTGTCCCTAGAAATAATTCATAATCTAGAATTCCGCAGTCAAGAAATGACAGATGGAAATAAATGTTTTTATTTCTCTGTAAGACTGTCCACTGGTCAGTAAATACTTTTTTCTCACCCTCAAAAAACCATACCCTTCCTCCCCGAAGTCTCCAAAAACATGAACATTAAAGAAAAATGCACTTGACAAGTCATTTGGGTGAAAGCAAGAACCCTGTAATTAGTACAGCAATCAATTTTTAAAGGTTGCTGCAAAAAATTATGCTCACGAACAAAATGTTTCTCTTCACATTGAAATTGGTGCCTGCTTAGCATAAAGAAAAATAATTGAATGGGTGGCTCAGCTTTCATGTTTTCAGAGGGTAATATGTTGTCCTCATTGGATTCTATCACCCAATGTTTTGACTATACCTGCTTGTGCCAGCTGCGCACTGAAATATATGATCAGCTTCCTTTTAGACATGCGGCAATGAAGAGGAAAAACCTTTGCCAGGCCAGACTATCTGGCCAGTAAGTATCTGGAGATAGAATAAATTAGCAGAACCTATTTGCAAGTGGTGCTTCTGTAAAGAGATGTTAACCTAGTGACTAAATGGGACTTCACTTTCTCTGGTGCAGGGTAAACGTCAGTGGGACACTCCCAGTTTAAAGGTTCATCCAAGCATGCCAGGATCCACAATTTGCATTGCATAGCTATTTGGTGCATTAAGGAGTCAATAGAGAACTAAACTCTGCAGAATTCCAGCATTCACATTACCAAAATACAGGTGAAGACCAAGTTCCTCTGCCTGTGCCTCACTGTGGGAATGGGTGTTGTGTAGCATCTGCAATCTCTGCATGTTCACAGCAGTTCTCCTGGCAGCTGCTCAACCAAGTTGCTGAAGTACAATGCCGGCAGCTACTGTTCTACTGCAGCTTTTCCTCTTGTTATTAAATACAGCACCACTGATAGCATAAAATGGAGTCGTACTTTTAATAGAAAATTAGATCAATTCAAACTATTGTACATGTCAAAATTACTAACCTCCAGAAATGAGCTGACCATTTGGTCGTTCTGGGTTCCCCCATGTTACCCCTTCCTAGATATTTGTCTATTGACCATGTTTTCTAAAGGACATTTTAAAAACACACGGTTACAAGCCTCAATTGCAAACAGGACTAATCTCCTTTGCTTTCAAAAAGTCTGCATTTAGTTTATTCTTGCATACATTTTTCATCAGCCATCACTTTGTTTATTCATGACCTCTTGCTCCATGACCACATTGTAAGTGCAGAGACATTCACATTCAGAGTCTCAGGGTGGTTTTTGACCCCATCAACAATGAACGCAGGCTTGGTGGGAGGGTGAACAGTCAGTCAGGGATTTGGGAGAAGCACAAAGGTATCCTCAGTGTCATTGAGTTGGACAGGTATGTGCTGACCAAGCAAAAACACCAGCTGAGCACAACCTGACAGCTTTGGAAGCAACAAAATGAAAAGCATTAGTGCCAAAGCTTCTCTCCCTCCACACCCAGCCTGTGCAAAGGCTGCAGGTGCTGCCAGTACTGGGGAGGCTATTTCAGATTTCATTGAGGCTCATGGACTTCATGGCTTAGGGTACCTGCTCTCCGAGCAGCAGGGAAAGGAGCTGCAGCTCCTTGGCTCCAGCCCACATCAAAACATACGTCCATACATACACATGGCAGCCAGCATGGCAAGTCTGGGTGCAAGAGCACCTTTGGGCTTGACAGTGTAAACATATCCCGGATACACTTTGGAGGCCCCGGAAAGCAGGGCTGCACCTGGAAGCACATGGGAGGTTTCTGTAGCTAACAGTCTCTGAAGCATCAGATTGCCGTGCACTGGTACCCATGTATTCTCAACTCATGGGCACTGGCATCTTTCTCGACATAGCAAATTTCATACCACTTCCAAGGGTTTGAAGAGCTGTTAAAAATCCTTATTCCCCAGGGTTTCAGCTTTCCAACTTCTATGGAAACTAAACCAAATTGTGGGCAGTAAGAGCAAGAATTTGTTTATTTTGTAAGAGGACTACTAGCTGCTAATTGAAAACAAGCATTTTCAATGAGACATCTGTTTCAGTACTGTGAATAGACAGATCAGCATCACATTGAAGATCTAATAACCCACTAATGAACCTTAATTTTTGGAGCCCCCTCCCTCACCCATTTCCACATTTCAGTAATTTCAAAGCCATTGCTATGTGCTGCCAGACAGTTATTCAAGTGTGCCCTCTGACATATCTTAATAAAAAACAGAAAAATGGTACTTTTTTTTTGAGTTATCAGACTATATTAAAAACCTTGTTACATGTATTTAACAGTTTCTTTTTTTTTTTTTCCCCCTTTTCTTAAATAAATAGCAAAGTGTCACCAAAATGAATGGAATGCCGGCACCATTGCATCAGTAGAAACTTCCATACTAGGAACTTCCACAGTCATATTCTGGAATCTTGCATAACAAGATGCTTTGGAGGAAAAGCGGTGGTTGCTGGTGCATCTTAGGTGGTAAGAAAGCATCAACCCGTGAATAGTCCACGCAGCAGTATCGTGGCGTGGGGCCTTTGCAAAATCTCACCATCCTGAACCAGGCAGCTGCAGTGGCGGCCTTGGTGAGACTCTGCAAGAGAATAACTTGCAGGACATTGACTTACCACCTGCTATCAACAGCAATGCAGCCGAAGGTGTAATGCAAGGGGCTGACCATCTCACTCTCTAGGCAGAAGAACACTAGCTTTAAAGGGAAATGAACAACATTAAAACAGGCTAACACTCAGCAGGGCAAGGGCTTGGAGGGTTGAAGCTGACAACTCCTTAGTCCAGAGGGAAGGATGCAACTATTCACTGCTCCATTGAAGGTTACAGAACAAGGTGTCTTCTCTTGATGTGTTTCCCTGGACTGAGCCGGTGTTATTTTTAAGTCTGATCAACAGCCTCTTTTCAAACTGGGACAAAGCTTAAAAAGGGAAGTGCTGAAGGAAGATCAGCAACACAGAATCACAGAACGGTTTGGGTTGGAAGGGACCTTAAAGATCATCTAGAACCAACCCCCCTGCCATGGGCAGGGACACCTTTTCCTAGACCAGGTTTGTTACAGCCCTGTCCAACCTGGCCTTGAACACTGCCAGGGATGGGGAATCCACAACGTCTGTGGGCAACCTGTGCCAGTGCCTCACCACCCTCATAGTAAAGACAAACATGCAGCACACTAGACAGAACCCACAATGGCATCTGCTGCCTTTAACTCACTCCACCATGTGCAGGCAGCACTGCCTGCCCGCTGCCTGCCGGAGCAGCCGCCACTCCACGCACTGGAGCGCAGTGAGCTAAATTCCACCTCTCTGCTTCTGTTGGCTTAAACCAGACCCTCGTTATTTTAAACAGAGTTTATTGTATTTAATACATTATAAAATTTGAAAAAATTGTAGGAAAGCAGCAGATTCAAACCAGAGCATCTCTACCAAATATTAGTTATTCTGGCCCCCTTTGAAAAAAAAACACAAAACAAAACAAAAAGACAACAAAAAAACTCATTCAAAAGAAAAAGTTAACCTTTCACATCTGTGAGGGCAGACAAAAAGTGTGCGACTTCTGTACAAACTACATTTAAAATTTCAGTCGACTAGCTTTCCACTGCAATGGATGGTCATCTCCTGGACACCTGCCCATCCACCTCTAAAAAAGACAGACATAAACCTCCATATGCAAATAAAGTTGAGTCAAGGTGTGTACACATTAAAAAGTGGATGGCTGTTTGGCAATGGAAAATGGGCGAAGAGTAGTCTATGCATCCCCCAATGGTAATGGCTTTGTACACCGTTAAGTGGGCCCGAGTAAGGCCTAGGACACTTAATGGCCATCACAGCACCAACCTCACCCACCACTTTTTTGTTGTTGCGTTTCCTACCCTTTGACATATACATACATATATATATGTACATACATATATATACATACATATTTTATATATATATGTGTGTGTGTTTTCTTTTATACCTTGAGGTTATTATTACTACTACTATTCCAAATGTTCCCATATGAATTCAGGTGTGGTCTCTATATTTGATATAAATGTGTCTTTTATTCAATTTTTGTTCCAGGACTTGTTTGGAATCCAAACTGCACATGAAAAGTCCCCCTTTTTTTTTATCCTTTCTCTCTTTTTTTTCTTTTTTTTTTGTTTTTTTTTTTTTTCCGTAAAGAAACATGTCCATTTTAGTCCAGAGGCTCTTGCTTTATTCGAATGACGGAGGGTGCACGAGATGTCCTTCTGAGTTCTCGTCTCAGTACGTATTCACTGAATTGGGAAGAGTCCACCCCACCTCCACACGAGCCAACAATCTCAAACCCTCTTTGCTGTAACCTCTCAAGTACCTGCAAAAAAGGGAAACAAACACTGAGGTATAAGTAAATAAACAGACTATTGCTGTGCTAGGACAATAACTACTGTTTTCAAATGGATTCAGCTAGGAAACAAAAGAGGTTACACAGATCTGCTAACTGGCTCCCTCAGCTTCATTGTATTGGACTGGTTTCTGCTCACTTTGGCCACTCAGCAATTAGAAATAAAATGAAGAAAAATCTACCTTTTGCTTTTACTACAGCCAATGGATCCAGTATTCTTCTGGTCACAGAAACATCCCTGGAAAAACGCATTCTCTGCTTCACAAAATTTACAATACCAAAGGGCAAATACAGGATTGCACAGCAGATAGCGGAGGATGCTGAGCAAACACCTCAACTAAATGGTGACAATGCAGATAATAATTGGTCATTAATTTCAGAAAGGTTACTGTACTATTTTCTAGAGACTTAAAAACACAACCACAACTACGAAGGTTTGTGGCTACAGTTAACCTGTAGTAAAACCTGGGACCTTTTAACTTTAATTACAGGACTAACGAGTTCTGCCTATTCACCTTCTTTCCTCCCTTTTCACAACCTGAGTGCTGCTTCCAGTGGGAAATACAATGGCAAAAGCAAGAAAGGGTAAAAAATAAAATACACAAGGAAAGAACAGTGAGGCAGAGCTCTTTGGGCAGCAGGGGGATGTACTCAACACAGCTCACCCAACAGATGATGGTGCAAAGACCTCAGCTCCCAGCACCAGCTCCAGGCTGCTAAGAGCATGGTTTCCTTCCACACCACTATCATTATTTTTTGAATTACCCATGTTCATGCTGGTTTACTGTAACTGCAAGGTGGAGGAATTCTTTCCCTTGTTTATACTCTTTGCTACTTTTATCATCATAGAATCACAGAATGGTTTGGGTTGGAAGGGACCTTAAAGATCATCTTGTTCCAACCCCCCTGCCATGGGCAGGGACATCTTCCACTAGACCAGGTTGCTCAAAGCCCTGTCCAACCTGGCCTTGAACACTGCCAGGGATGGGGCAGCCACAGATTCTCTGGGCAACCTGTGCCAGGGCCTCAGCACCCTCACATGGAAGAACTTC